>WNWK01000184.1:250000-292500 GCA_009830355.1 Cherax destructor | reverse complement strand
GTTAAATAAAAGGCTCGCTTTATTTATGTATGTTTGATTCTCCATTTGTCGGGTTTCATCTTCTTCTGCCTTCCGTCGTAAATTTTACTGCGCAAACATGAAAATTTGTTTATTTTTGCAACTTGTCCAAGTCAAGCCCACCTATTAGGGTCTTAATACACACGAGGGCAGCCGCACTCACAAATCAAAATTCCTTTAATATTAAGTTGACAAAGACAAGAAATCGGATCTAATCGTTTCTCTTCCCATGTGTTTATATCGTCGTATTAACGATTTTACCGTAGCTCTTTCACGGAGATTATTTCGCATACATTAGATTACGTGTTATTTTGGTACATAACTCATCTGGTGTAAACACATTTGTATGTTGATTTGGTGGGTTCAGATCACAAGGCGGAGCAAAGAGCCATCAATTCCCCAGAGCCAAGTAAAACTGACTACTCCTAAAACATATTCGCAAACTTTTCTAAGTTCGAGATAGATTTCGCGTCAGAGGAAGCCATATTTCTCATGTAATCCAGGGAGATAAATCTTTCCAGCGACAGTGGAAGCATTGGAGGTAAATTGCCAGTGTCTCCTGAGGTTTCCTGTGAGGTCTTCACTAATAGAAGACATGCACTAAGATGAATGGTGACAGTCTTGAAAAGTTTCACTCACTTCCTCTTCCACTAAGTCGCTTGACCTTCTTCCCTCTTGCCTCTTTATGAATAAGAAGAAATGCAATGCAAATCTAGTTTCAGGAAAAGTATTTAGAAAGGAGACCTGCATAGTTCTGCTCGGATCTCAGTCACTGTGTGTTAAATAGACTCTTGGTGCACAGGATCTGTGTAGTAGAGAGACTGTTAGGTAAGACACATATTCAACAGTTAGGTATCTTTATTTCGAAACGTTTCGATTACACAGTAGGCTCCTTCAGTCGTTTCGAAATAAAGATACCTAACTGTGGCATATGTATCTTACCTAACAACCTGTCGGTATTTTATACCTTTTTAATAGTAGAGAGACTCTTGATGCAAAGAACTCGTGTAGTAGAGAGACCCTTAATGCGAAGAACCTGTGTAGTAGAGACACTTTTGACGCAAAGAACCTGTGTGGCAAAGACTCTTGATGCAGAGGACCTTTGTGATAAGAGGTCATGACCTGAGTAATGTTAGGTATATATGAAGTGGCTTTTCACTCTGGCTGTCGACAATACCAGCCATTCAACATCTGAGGCCTTTAGGAAAGTTACCTCAGATGCAAGCAGTACCTGCTATTCAAAACCTTATATCCAGACCTGCAGCATCCTTATCTTCTGACCTGTGGCATCATCTCCTGACCTGCAGCATCCTTATCACTTGACCTGCATAATCCTTATCTCCTGACCAGCAGCATTCTTATCTCCTGACCAGCAGCATCTTTATCTCCTGACCTGCAGAATCCTTATCTCCTCTTATAGATTATTTTAATCTGTTGTACCCGCCTCTATTCTTCTTTTCTTCTATTATTATTATTATTATTATTATTATTATTATTATTATTATTATTATTATTATTATTATTATAATTATTATTATTAACATCATCAATATACGTACGAAGAAGTTCTGCTTTAATTTCTACAACAGCGAATAAATTAGACTCAGTGTATATACACTGAGAGACATACACCTCTCAGTGTATATGGTACGACTGTCAGTGCCCCTTTTCACGTCATGAGGTTTTGTCTATGGCCCCATCCAGTGAAGCCTCAGTGCCACGTGACGGATGATTATATTTTTTGGACCCAAGCGTCGTTTTTTTTCCCTGACCGAAAGATCATTAACCTGGAAAATATGTTTTTGTACCCCAGGCGACGTTAAAACTGTTTTTTTAAATCTTGATTCTCTTGATGTCGACAGAATCTTAGCTTAAAGGAAGATCACGTGTGAAAGAACAAGATGAAGGAGGATAGGGGGGGGGGTAGGAAGGGCTCTTGATCCGAGTAGTGAAGCAACGGTTGCCTTTCTCGGAGATAATTTCATGTATTTTATCAACTTACGTTTCCCCCATGCTTGTGTGTTTGTGTGAATTAAAAAAGCTAAAATTTATTTTCGCATTTGATTTGCATAATGCATATTTCTTTATGATTTATTACATTTTATAATATATAAAGAGAGAGAGAGAGAGAGAGAGAGAGAGAGAGAGAGAGAGAGAGAGAGAGAGAGAGAGAGAGAGGGCAGACAGACAAACAAAGATATAGAATAACATATATATATATATATACACTACTCCCTATTTGTTTTTGAACTGAATTCCGTATTCTCGTACTTAATAATTCTGTATTCCTGCACTCTACAGTTCTGCATTCCTGCACTTAACTAGTCCCCGCCTGAGCACTCTGAAGGAACTGCACTCCCCGGGGAAGCCATTTGTTAGGGCAAACAATGGCATTTCGACATTATCTGAGAAAAGTCATTTTTCATAACGTTATTCTCTCGCCTCCTCATTTAGTTTTGAAACATATTTTCTCGCCAAGGCGCCATTTATCTCTGCCTCCTCTTCATAAATTGTTTTTGGTTGACGAAGATAATAAAAATAACATAAAAATAGATATTATACAACTTCTACTGTTACTACTACTATTAGTACTAATTACTACTACAACTACTATATATACATACACACACACACACACACACACAAATATATATATATATATATATATATATATATATATATATATATATATATATATATATATATACTATAATGAACACTTGTTGTCAGTCCTGAGAAGAAAAAGGAAAAAGATATGAGATTGTATATTTCAATTCTCAGCTGATGAGGACCCCAGTTGTTAGTCGATATATATACTCTCTCATTACCATTGCCGTTTCCCTGTCATCATGCTCATGTGTGCACGCACAGGTGTGCACATGCGCTCGTGCACATGCGCTCGTGCACATGTAAAATGCTCAACTCACGTAGTATTGACCTCTTGCTATGTAAATTTTCCTCCGGTGAAAATTGCGTTGAGCAAACTAATGGGAACCGAAATTTTATTTACTGGTCCCGCTTAACTGTTGAAAAAATATTAGCCCAAGAGAAACTTGAGCTGTGTTGTTATTCTGTTGTCACTTACCTAGCTACGTAATAGTCTTATAAGGATGCTACAAGAGACTACATCTAATTCCACTATGATTCACAGAGCTACGAACCTACGCAGATATTTTCAGTCTACGAATTATCACATACATTTGTCCATTAGAAAATAACAGTGGTTCTTGAAGAAATCTAAGAGCACTTGGATAAAGAAAAAAATCACGTGCAGAAATAGAGAGAGAGAGAGAGAGAGAGAGAGAGAGAGAGAGAGAGAGAGAGAGAGAGAGAGAGAGAGAGAGAGAGAGAGAGAGAGAGAGAGAGAGAAAGATGAAGCGACATCATTGTGAACGAATACCTCCTCTTGTTAATTAGGTGAATAACAGTTAACATCACCTGCATGCCATGGCAGTTAACACAAAAACAACACATGATGAACCCAGCCACCTGTACCCTGCATGGAGGATTATAATTACTTTTTTCACTCAATTATTCGTTAATAACCTGCCTTTAATTAGCACATGATGAACCGTGAATTACACGCCGCTCGCATAAGAGGAATTTCACCCATGAAATATTAATTTCTACATTCCTCTCGTGTTTTCATTATTGATCTAAACTTTATCGAGATTTTAATAACGAGGGAAGCTTGATTAAAAATTATAACTACGCCGTATGTTGCTTGATTTAAGGGAAAACGGCAAAGTATGTTGCTTGATTTAAGGGAAAACGGCAAAGTATGTTGCTTGATTTAAGGGAAAACGGCAAAGTATGTTGCTTGATTTAAGGGAAAACGGCAAAGTATGTTGCTTGATTTAAGGGAAAAACGGAAAAGTATGTTGCTTGATTTAAGGGAAAACGGCAAAGTATGTTGCCCGATTCTGTGGGAAATGGTGAAGTATGCTGCTTGAGTTGAGGAGAAACTGTGGAGTATGTTACCTGATTTGAGGGGAAAATTGAAAGGTACGCTGCCTGATTCGAGGCAAAATATGGAAAATGACGCTTAATTAGAAGGGGTCCAAAGATGTATGTTGCTTGATTAGAGAAGGAACTACACACTACTCTGATAACAAACGATTCGAAGCTCAAAAGTGGGTGGGTGGGAATGGTTGGCTTAGAGAAGGAACTGACTAGTTTGGGCCAGTAGGCCTTCTGCAGTGCTCCTCCATTGTATGTTCTTATGCTCAAATGCCGTTGACGCAGTGCTTTTGGGAGATTCTGAAGAAAAGTTGGAAAAACAATTTTTAAACTGGCTTTTCAAAGGAGAGGCGATACAAAATGTTGACTCTACGAGAAAATAGAAAATATATTGCCAGGTTCAGGTAAGGCAAGAAGCTTTTAGACAGAATATAAAATAATAATAATAATAATAATAATAATAATTTACAGCCACATTGGAAGGAAGATAACTGTGATATATTATTTACTAAAATAATAAAGGAGAACTCTCGAAGGACTAGAGAAAGAATTACACAAGGAAGTTAACAGATGACTTAGGACAACGCGGAAGTAAAGATGGTAACCGCTATCCTAGAGGAGAATGAACATAAACACAACATGAAATGAAGAGGCTGCACACAGAATAGATGCTTGAGAGACAGTGACTGTAACCTTAAAACACGTGAACCAGTCGTTCCGAACACCTCAGTGAGCGACTTTTAACTCCTCAGAGGCCATCTCCGAACACTGCAGTGGCGAGTGAACTACTCCGAACACCACAGCACCTGCCTCCGAACGCGGTAAGCACCAAACTGCACAACTAATCAGAATTTACATACCTAAGCCGGAAATGGACTCAGCGGATCACGGACTGCCTACTCTAAAAGTTTCAACAAATATCTTTTATTAATTAATAGAACTTTTAAGAAACAAAACAGGTATACTATATTTTCTCTTCCATTTTCCTTTGTGGGTAATACTCAACCATCTGTGTTCTACAAGTCTTTCTGTATACATCAGTCTGTGTGCTGAGGAAGGTAGTCAACTAATTACTTTGCATTATATTCTGACGAGCATCTCTTGATGTGTGCTCACTGAGGGCAACACTACATGTAAACGTTCTGTAGTATATATCTCAGTATATATCTCAGTATATATCTCAGCATATATCTCAGCAGCATATATCTCAGCATGTCTTAGCATATGTCTCAGTATATATCTAGGTATATATCTCAGTATATATCTCAGAATATATCTCAGTATAAATCTCAGTATATACCTCAGTATATATCTCAATATATCTCAGTATATATATCTCAATATATATACACTCAGAGTTTACATTAATCTCAATAGACTCACTCATATTCAGGACTGAAGTCTTCTTGACTGGTAATGAAGAAGTGAAATGCAGCCTTAATGACCCTCGTGTAGTCGATAGACCACAACCCCAATTAATTAACCAATCAACCACATGTATTACTTAGTGTTTGCTATCCTTAATACGTAATCCAACAGTGAATTAAACAGTGGTTAAGGGAATAAATGAAGCCAAATGGCCCGTACGGACTTAATACTGCCACCATGAATATATAATAATACACTGGTTAATAACACCAAATAGTCAAAAAGGTAATGTATGGATTGGCATAAGGATAATTTTCGTACCGTGCGGCACTTATATTTTCCTTTCCATGCTTCTTCTGCCTTCTGTTTACTTTTAATTAAATTCAACACCAAAGAAAACGCCGGAGCTTTATTGAAGTGGATTCCGTAACAGTTCTCAAGTGGGCTGGATATTGGATTCTGACAGAAAGAATCGAGACTTCGTTTTATAGTGTCACACAACTGTAAGCTCAAGAGGTAACTTAGCCGAGAGTGAAGATTTTCTTGCTGCGATGTGTGTTGCGTGTGTTGCGTTTTTTTGTGTTGCTGCGATGTATGTAGTTTGTGTTGTGTTGTTTTGACTCTGGTGTTGCTGCGATCGGTGTTATATGTAGTTGTGTGCGTTTGCCTCTGTTGCTACGATTTCTGTTTTTTATTTATAAAGCATTTTGTTTGTGTACACTGCGTGTGTGTGGATGAGGCTGGTGGATGAGGCTGGTGGATGAGGCTGGTGGATGAGGCTGGTGGATGAGGCTGGTGGATGAGGCTGGTGAGTGGATGTGCCAGAGGCAGCCACAAATGTTGGCTAATGAAAATATAATGAAGCGAGGATGTGTGTGTGAAGAGAGAGAGAGAGAGAGAGAGAGAGAGAGGTCAGAAAAGAAAGAGCTGGTAGAGAGGGAGTGAAAATACTGACAAGACCTGAGATTGCCAAGCGTCCAGGATCATCACTGATCTAATATTAGACCTGAGAATCCTTTCAGAACATATCAAATAATTTGACAGTGAAAAATCCCAGTGACTTGTTAACTGTGTCATTGGATTTTCACGCGTGTGAGAGAGAAATAGCTTTACTGGGTAATCAAAGTGATATATATATATATATATATATATATATATATATATATATATATATATATATATATCACATGTTACGGGTGTGAATCTCAGAGGAGATACAGTGTCTCTGTAATTGAACTAGTGTTATCTACTAATGTCTTTAGTTCCTCATTAGTGTGGAGTCTGCAATATCAGAGCTCTGCACAGTGTTAGTCAATGACGTCACCTTAATCATACCTGTGTATGTCATTACTGGCTGAGGTCCCTGGAGTAAGCCTGGCTGCAAGAGTTGATATCTCACTATTAGTGGACGGAGAATCGAGCTTTCACCATTCCTAGTACTGAATGATCTGCACGGACGGAGGATCGAGCCTACAACACTCCTGGCGCTGAATGACTCACCAGGGTTTGATAACGCTATCAGTGTGAATGCAGCTTGAGTACTCAGACGTTGTCAAGAGCGTAGTTACACCTTGTTAATCTCTCTCTCTCTCTCTCTCTCTCTCTCTCTAGTATGTCTTAGCATCTCTCGCTGGTAGCACCAGCAGAACCGATGAAAAACTAATCACCAGATTGGTTGCACAGGTTCTGGGCTCCAGGGTAATGTTATCTAACTTAGCCTGGATAGTACTGCATACTTTGAGTCGTGGTACGTAGGTTAAAACCTTCTCCATCTTGATATACAGGTTTTGCAAATAATTATTGTAAACTAAACTGAATCTATATATTTGAGATGAATCATGTACGCTCGGTTATAGCTTTTTTTGCTTTATTTTCCTTTAAAAATCCTGCCTCTGGTGCTCAAACGTTCTGCGATATTACCGAAGACTTTCGCATCCAGAGGAAAAACAGATGCGTAGTAAATATTGGAACGAGTATAAACACTGCTTCCCTTTTATATTTTTATGAAAGAGAATTTTATGTAAACACATAAAATCATGGACGTAGGCTCTCCTTTTCCATTTATGTTGATTATTTATGTTCTTTCACGAAGGGTGCGTGCTGGCTGAATAATAAAAATGTTTTTTAATGTTTGTGAGCCTGATACATGTGTTGAAAAGATGTGTTTCTGCACTATTTATATATATATATATATATATATATATATATATATATATATATATATATATATATATATATATATACGCCGCCCGGTCCATGACTACTCCCCATAGTCATCTTATTAAGGGAGCTTTATACTAATTTTATGCAAAAACTATTTAAATAATATAATTTTTAGCATGTGTTTAAATGACTAACAAGAACTTCACGATTTCCACATCGTTTACTTGAGGGCAGATACCTTATTTTTTTCTTGGGGTGAGGAAAAAAATCTACACAGTGAAAGATTGAATATTAGATTTGAGAGGAATATGGCGTTAGTTTGCTGAGATATTTGGGAGTGGACTTGTCAGTGAATTTACGTAACGTAGCTACCTGACTCTACACACTATATATACCCACTTACTCTTTACCAAGGTAGATCTGTTTGTGATTTTATAAAGCCCACTGTATGGGCGAAACGTAGTCAATAAAGGATCGCTTTATACTGTCTTTGTGCTAATTTTTACAGAGATGAGGGAAAAAGGTGCTGTATTAAGGCATCTATGGAGCAAATTTGTCGATGGAGGAAAACTGGGAGAACAATCTTAGCAAGGTAAATTTGGGTTGCCCCTACCGGGGTACCCTGGTGCCCCCTGTCTAGTACTGGGGAGCAGAAACAACGCCCGGGGGATCTCTCAAACGACAATTCCCAAATGTCGTCTGCCACTGGAAAAAATTACATTGGAATATTCATGAATTAGCTCCGAAATCCTTCTGAGAAAATTTTGTGAGGGATATTTTTTTATGTATATTTAAAAAAAAAAAAAATAAGCGACTGCGTAAAACGAAGACATAATTTGATTAACACTTCCAGGCCAGTTTACCAGCCGTGCAAGGATTTGTATTACTAATTTTTATTTTGGTGTAATTGAAGTTGGCAGAAAAATTTATTGTGAAGTTACAGTGGGAAGGTCATTTAAATTGTGACTCCTGATATATATATATATATATATATATATATATATATATATATATATATATATATATATATATATATATATATATATATATATATATATATATATATATATATATATATATATATATATATATAATTTATAATTCCAAGAAATACAATTCATAAAACACAATCCAGCAAAGCAGAATTCTCTCACCGAGGTTGCACAAACGCCTCACCTTAATCCTTATAAAATGCAGCTCTGGGTTTTATTGCTTGCAGTAGTTATAAGAATAAACCATTGCAGGATCTCGCTGCTGCAACGATAGGAAGATATTTTGCAATTATGCAACAAATGCGGTGTACTTACTGCGGGTGCTTGTATATCGTACGTGGAACGACCTCTCTTATGTGGGCAAAGGATGTATATACACCGAAGGGTGTGCATCTCTGTATATATACGCCGAAAATACTTTGGTCCATATTTTAGGGATTGAAGTATTCATGACTGGTGATGTTCAGGTTACAAGCAGTCATAATGATCATCGTGTAGTCGATAGGTTTTCAACCCATTTAAACAACCTTTAACACGAATTTCCATGTTTTCTCTCAGAGTATTTATACTTCTTGTATTCACACTCACTGTATTTACACCCAGTGTAATCCTGCTTACTATCTTATTACTACTGTATTCATGTTTACTATGTTTGTATTTGCTCACTATACCTATTCTATATATCCTATACACACACACACACACACATATATATATCTATATTTCTGTGTATCTATTATATATATATATATATATATATATATATATATAGAGAGAGAGAGAGAGAGAGAGAGAGGGAGATGGTGTAAAGGCACACCATCTCCCTCTCTCTCAATCACACTTCCTCCCTCTTGGCTAAATTTATTCCAACTGTCTACAACTGTCTATGTTCCTCTTGACAAAATACATCCTAGCTGTATCTGTTTCTGTTCATGTTTATCTCTTTCTTCCTTTTGATCAAATTCATCTTGATTGTCTCTGTTCCTCTCTCCTTTTTTTCTCTCTTGATCTAAGTGATCTTGATTTTTTTTTGTTCCCCTTCTTCTTGCTCTTGGGCAAACTCGTCCCAGATGTATATTCCTGTTATTCACATTCCCTCACTCCACCAAAGCCGCTCCAGTTTTCACTAAAAAAAAAATTAATCTCAATCTCAGTGTCGATTGTATGAGGGATCAGAGGTTAAAGGCGAGAGGTAGAGTCACGGAGGAGGAGGTGGAGGGGAGGAAGAGAAAGAGAAGGGATAGTCGTTGGAAACATGGAAAGAAGGAAGAGGAGAGGGAAGATGAGGAATAGAGGAAAAGTAACAGCCAGTAGGGGAGAAGAAGAATAAGGCGTAGGGGCTATGAAAATGAGAAGGGTGAAGAGGGAAGAGTGAATGAAAGACTAAAGATGGTAAATTCATGAAATGCATTCACATACACACACACACACACACACACACACACACACACACACACACACACACACACACACACACACACACACACACACACACACACACACACACGTATGTAAAATGCTCAAGAGAAATACATCTTGCTCTGAGCATTCAGTCTTTAAACCTATTCCGGTCCATAATGACCCAAGCTGTTTAGTAATTAGTCTTGAATATGAAAAGAAAATTCACTACCTTTTCCAGCATCTTCAAAGGAGCAAAGAGATCGTTTTTCTTTGATATTTTACAAGTAATTAGCCCAAAAAAAGAGAGTAAATTTATACATTTAAAATGAGAGAGATTTTTTTGAGGTTATTGCCATTAAGATGTTCCACAAGTTAGTGTAAGGGTACTGTATAAGCCATACGGCTTTAGCGTTTCCACATTAATTTATAATAAGTTAGTCTGTTGAGTTTAAAGACAATCGACTACGCTGGAGTAATTATTTACGTTATTACACAGTACACTAATATCAATAATATTTTAATACATAAGATATCGTATGAAATACGAGCAACATGCAGTGTTGATGTTCTTGGGAAGAAGGTTGGAAATACGTGCAACATGCAGTGTTGACGTTCTTGGGAAGAAGGTTAGAAATACGTGCAACATGCAGTGTTGACGTTCTTGGGAAGAAGGTTAGAAATACGAGCAACATGCAGTGTTGACATCCTTGGGAAGAAGGTTGCAAATACGAGCAACATGCAGCGTTGACGTTCTTGGGAAGAAGGTTGGAAATACGTGCAACATGCAGTGTTGACGTTCTTGGGAAGAAGGTTGGAAATACGTGCAACATGCAGTGTTGACGTTCTTGGGAAGAAGGTTGGAAATACGTGCAACATGCAGTGTTGATGTTCTTGGGAAGAAGGTTGGAAATACGTGCAACATGCAGCGTTGACGTTCTTGGGAAGAAGGTTGGAAATACGTGCAACATGCAGCGTTGACGTTCTTGGGAAGAAGGTTGGAAATACGTGCAACATGCAGCGTTGACGTTTTTGGGGAAGAAGGTTGGAAATACGTGCAACATGCAGTGTTGACGTTCTTGGGAAGAAGGTTGAAATACGTGCAACATGCAGTGTTGACGTTCTTGGGAAGAAGGTTGGAAATACGTGCAACATGCAGTGTTGATGTTCTTGGAAGAAGGTTGGAAATACGTGCAACATGCAGCGTTGACGTTCTTGGGAAGAAGGTTGGAAATACGTGCAACATGCAGCGTTGACGTTCTTGGGAAGAAGGTTGGAAATACGTGCAACATGCAGCGTTGACGTTCTTGGGAAGAAGGTTGGAAATACGTGCAACATGCATTGTTGACGTTCTTGGGAAGAAGGTTGGAAATACGTGCAACATGCAGTGTTGACATCTTATGAAACAACGCTTTAAATGCTAATGTACATATTATGTTAATGTTTATATAATGTTAATGTTTGTGTCATGAAAAACAGACGAAGCGCAGAGGGAGAGTTGAGCTTGACTCTTATATAATAAGAATGTGGCTACAAGATACGGGTAATAAAGTGCTTTACTGCACCGTGGACTCCAACATAAAAATTATGGAGTAATTAGTGAAGCATTCCTGTCATAAAACTTTTTTTCTTCCTGGAATAACGCCTCTTTTTGGCCTCCTTTTAAAATAATATTTTTTTCCCCAAGAATTTTTCTTGAAGAACAAACATCTATTGTGAATTCTAGCTCACATACACGTGGATGATTAGACAGATGTGCAACACCTGGGAACCATCACAGACACGTAACTGAGTTAGACGTAAAAGTAATGTTTTCGTTCATATTGTGTCGATGATAATGTGAAGTATTCGATATAGATATAACGTATTTTCCAGTATATAAGGTTCACAGCAGAACTATCATAATAGTAAATCAGTAATTATATTCAAGGGTTAATTACCCTCTTACTTTACGCTAAAGCGTAACCCAAAGCCTACCCTTGACCCTGACCTTGAGCGTATAAGGAGCAGGGTGATTTTTCCAAGACTTTTTTAGTGGAAAAAAGAGGTGCGTCTTATATGCCGGAAAATATGGCATGTGGAAGGAGGGGGTTCTCGTGGTTCCTTCACAAGCAGGGAACCACTAGATTTCAAAGTCAAAACACAGTAGCAGAGGGAATGTTAGTTGATTATATATGCCTTCCGTGTGGGAGGTTGGAGACAGGGTACATGAGTTGTCACAGCCATTGCTGCCTAAGACTGGAAGATCTCTCGGCTACAGACTCCTGCACTGATACACTAACTGTATTACCTCGGACAGCTGCAAACAGTTGCTGACCTTCAGCTTTGGGGCCCTGAATCTTGAACTGTCATGGGGTCACCTTCACAACCAGCAACGATTAGCCTGTACAAAATACATTATTAACATTTTAATTTTAATTTTAACTACTAGTTTGTATTGAATTACACTATTTTATTAATATTATTATTTAAAAAAACTCATACAGTATACCCAAAAATTTCAAGGAATGTGGACTAAAGTGGCTTCTCGGGCCCCTCCGAGATAAGGGCCCCTCCGGGATTAGGGGTCCTGAGGTTTAAGCTTCATTAGTTTCATAGTAGATCAGCCCCCTGGCTGCAGTAGCATCTCAGTAAATGCTCCTGGTTGATAATCTTGATGGTTATTTCTTAGGAAGAACAAAAAGGCACAATATCGTAACTGGTACAATACACAAATATTAATAAGGTTGGTTGAATTACCGACGATATGTTAGGTAAAAGGACACAAGTGCAACTTATGTGGCATTTTATTGTGGCAACGTTTCGCTCTCCAAGAGCTTGACAAAGCTCCTGGAGAGCGAAACGTTGCCACAGTTAAATATCATATTAGTTGCACTTGTGTCCTTTTACCCAACAATACACAAATAACCAGCACATAGAAGACTGAAACAGCAATGTTTCGGTCCAAAGTTGGAGCGAAACGTCGTCGTAAAGTTTCTCTCTAAAAGGTGGGGGTTATTAGTGTATTATTTCGTAGGAATTATTCTGCATACATTATCATATATTATGTCCTCCTAAGCTGGTTTTCTGTATGTTACATTGTTATCACATTATGTTATCACATTATGTTATCACATTATGTTATCACATTATGTTATCACATTATGTTATCACATTATGTTATCACATCATGGTATCACATCATGGTATCACATCATGGTATCGCATGTTTACTCTTAAGCTGATTTGTTTTGTTTGGACGAATAATATTATGTTAACATATTAAGCTGTACTCTGCTACCATATTAAGCTGTATTCTGCTACCATATTAAGATGTACTCTGCTACCATATTAAGCTGTCCTCTGCTACCATATTAAGATGTATTCTGCTACCATATTAAGATGTATTCTGCTACCATATTAAGCTGTACTCTGCTACCATATTGTATTACATTTAGCTGTACTCTGATACAGTGTTACATTACCATACCTATTAATATTCCCATACCATATTAAACCTAGCTAAATTACCCTATGCTTAAGGTATCACAAACCTACCAGTTATTTTTGTATATCTGATGTCATGGCACAAACAGTTGGACCCGAAAGGGTTAATTAGCACATAACCCTGACGGTGTATCGAGCCCACTGGGTGTTTGTTCATTTTTGTCAAATATACATTAAAAAAGAACTAGGTATTCTACTCTTCATTGACCTCCTATCCCCATCATCCTCCCCTCTCTCCCCCCTCCCACATTCCCTTTAAACCGCAGTAGTTAATTTCGGGTTTATTTCCCCCACCCTCGCATTACCCTCGAAATAATTCCACATTTCCCAAACATTCTGGTTTAAATTTTAAAACACGCAATATGCGGTGTCGCCGCTGGTGTGGGTTGTTTGTCGCGTAGCAGCGGTAAGTTGCGCCCTCTCCCTCCCTCCCTCTCTCTCTCCTCCTCCTCTCCCTCCCTCCTCTCCCTCTCCTCTCTCCTCTCTCTCTCTCTCTCTCTCTCTCTCTCCTCTCTCTCTCTCTCTCTCTCTCTCTCTCTCTCTCTCTCTCTCTCTCTCTCTCTCTCTCTCTCTCTCTCTCTCTCTCTCTCTCTCTCTCTCTCTCTCCCTCCCTTCCCTGTGATTGGTCCACGTAATAATAATAATATGCTCTTCTTGGACTGCTTTCTCTCAATCCAATAATTAAGAATTTGTTTAGTGGATTAGTGTAGGCCCGGCCTAGGTTATGATGCTGGCCCGGCCTAGGTTATGATGCTGGCCCGGCCTAGGTTATGATGCTGGCCCGGCCTAGGTTATGATGCTGGCCCGGCCTAGGTTATGATGCTGGCCCGGTCTAGGTTATGATGCTGGCCCGGCCTAGGTTATGATGCTGGCCCGGCCTAGGTTATGATGCTGGCCCGGCCTAGGTTATGATGCTGGCCCGGCCTAGGTTATGATGCTGGCCCGGCCTAGGTTATGATGCTGGCCCGGCGTAGGTTATGATGATAGCCCAGCGTATGTTTTGATGGTGGCCCAGCCTAGGTTATAATGCTGCCCCAGCCTATGTTATGATGCTGGCTCAGCCTAGGTTATGATGCTGGCCCAGCCTAGGTTATGATGCTGGCCCGGCCTAGGTTATGATGCTGGCCCGGCCTAGGTTATGATGCTGGCCCGGCCTAGGTTATGATGCTGGCCCGGCCTAGGTTATGATGCTGGCCCAGCCTAGGTTATGATGTTGGCCCGGCCTAGGTTATGATGCTGGCCCGGCCTAGGTTATGATGCTGGCCCGGCCTAGGTTATGATGCTGGCCCGGCCTAGGTTATGATGCTGGCCCAGCCTATGTTATGATGCTGGCCCAGCCTAGGTTATGATGATAGCCCAGCGTATGTTTTGATGGTGGCCCAGCCTAGGTTATAATGCTGCCCCAGCCTATGTTATGATGCTGGCTCAGCCTAGGTTATGATGCTGGCCCAGCCTAGGTTATGATGCTGGCCCAGCCTAGGTTATAATGATAGCCCAGCGTATGTTATGATGGTGGCCCAGCCTAGGTTATGATGCTAGCCCAGCCTAGGTTATGATGCTAGCCCAGCCTAGGTTATGATGCTAGCCCAGCCTAGGTTATGATGCTGGCCCAGCCTAGGTTATGATGCTGGCCCAGCCTAGGTTATAATGATAGCCCTGCCTATGTTATGATGGTGACCCAGCCTAGGTTATGATGTGGCCCGGCCTAGGTTATGATGCTGGCCCAGCCTAGGTTAGTGATGATAGGCCAGCCTAGGTTATGATGTGGCCCAGCCTAGGTGCTATGATGTGGCTCAGCCTATGTTATGATGCTGGCCCAGCCTAGGTTATGATGATAGCCCAGCCTAGGTTATGATGCTGGCCCAGCCTAGGTTATAATGATAGCCCAGCCTATGTTATGATGCTGGCCCAGCCTAGGTTATGATGCTGGCCCAGCCTAGGTTATGATGCTGGCCCAGCCTAGGTTATGATGCTGGCCCAGCCTAGTTATGATGCTGGCCCAGCCTAGGTTATGATTATAGCCTAGCCTAGGTTATGATGCTGGCCCAGCCTAGGTTATGATGCTGGCCCAGCCTAGGTTATGATGCTGGCCTCAGCCTAGGTTATGATGCTGATCCAGCCTAGTTATGATGCTGGCCCAGCCTAGGTTATGATGCTAGCTCAGCCTAGGTTGAGTGATGGTGGCCCAGCCTAGGTTATGATGCTAGCCCAGCCTAGGTTATGATGCTAGCCCAGCCTAGGTTATGATGCTAGCCCAGCCTAGGTTATGATGCTGGCCCAGCCTAGGTTATGATGCTGGCCCAGCCTAGGTTATAATGATAGCCCTGCCTATGTTATGATGGTGACCCAGCCTAGGTTATGATGCTGGCCCGGCCTAGGTTATGATGCTGGCCCAGCCTAGGTTATGATGATAGCTCAGCCTAGGTTATGATGCTGGCCCAGCCTAGGTTATGATGCTGGCTCAGCCTATGTTATGATGCTGGCCCAGCCTAGGTTATGATGATAGCTCAGCCTATGTTATGATGCTGGCCCAGCCTAGGTTATGATGATAGCTCAGCCTATGTTATGATGCTGGCCCAGCCTAGGTTATGATGCTGGCCCAGCCTAGGTTATGATGCTGGCCCAGCCTATGTTATGATGCTGGCCCAGCCTATGTTATGATGCTGGCCCAGCCTAGGTTATGATGATAGCCTAGCCTAGGTTATGATGCTGGCCCAGCCTAGGTTATGATGCTGGCCCAGCCTAGGTTATGATGCTGGCTCAGCCTAGGTTATGATGCTGATCCAGCCTAGGTTATGATGCTGGCCCAGCCTAGGTTATGATGCTGGCCCAGCCTAGGTTATGATGCTGGCCCAGCCTAGGTTATGATGCTGGCCCAGCCTAGGTTATGATGATAGCTCAGCCTATGTTATGATGCTGGCCCAGCCTAGGTTATGATGATAGCTCAGCCTATGTTATGATGCTGACCCAGCCTAGGTTATGATGCTGGCCCAGCCTAGGTTATGATGCTGGCCCAGCCTAGGTTATGATGCTGGCCCAGCCTATGTTATGATGCTGGCCCAGCCTAGGTTATGATGATAGCCTAGCCTAGGTTATGATGCTGGCCCAGCCTAGGTTATGATGCTGGCCCAGCCTAGGTTATGATGCTGGCTCAGCCTAGGTTATGATGCTGATCCAGCCTAGGTTATGATGCTGGCCCAGCCTAGGTTATGATGCTGGCCCAGCCTAGGTTATGATGCTGGCCCAGCCTAGGTTATGATGCTGGCCCAGCCTAGGTTATGATGCTGGCCCAGCCTAGGTTATGATGTTGTCCCAGCCTAGGTTATGATGCTGGCCCAGCCTAGGTTATGATGCTGGCTCAGCCTATGTTATGATGCTGGCCCAGCCTAGGTTATGATGCTGGCCCAGCCTAGGTTATGATGCTGGCTCAGTTCATGATTGGTTAGTTAATTCTTTGCTCTCGCATACGTTGTTTATACGAAGTACAGCGAAAACTGCCGTATATATGTGAAACGTTAGAATGAGTTGAGCATTTAACTCGCAGTCATTATCTCTCCTAATTTCTTTTGTGATTTACCCACCTGTATGAGTGGAGAACGAGCTGTAGTTCTTGGGCCTCTCTTCCTAACTAATTATGAACTGGCTTATGTCCCCCGTATCCCTGATCATCGAATTTTCTAACAGTGTCTCTACCTAAATATATAAAGTCTCATGAGTATCTTGGACGTCGTGATTATGTCTCTCCAGGTGTTCACGTAATAGAATGTTATGTTTGGCTCATTTAAGCTTCAAATGACATTCCTCATAGCTCTGAGACAAGTGTACTAATCAACCCCTGGACGTTCTCTTTCCTTACGTTGTTGTTGTTCTAGGGAGAATTTATATTACACTTAACTGCATAATTTCTTCATATTATTAATTTACAGGATCAGGTGTTCATGTGGGACCAGTTTTGAACTAGGGTTGTGTATTGTATATTTGTAAATTTTGACAAAAATCTTAATTACAGTTTTTTTTTTCCTTAACGTGTGTATGAACTCATCATTAAGTTTTAGTCCCCGGCGAGTGTAGAGCAACGTTGACCCACCCATTGGGGTTTAGCGCACATTCTTCAGAAAGTGCTATAAAATTATTTTAAATTCCGTCTGATGTCAATTCGGAGTTGCTGGGGGACCTTGTGACGTGTCGGCTCCACTCGTTGTTTACTGGCTCCTCCTCGTTGTTTACTGGCTCCTCCTCGTTGTTTACTGGCTCCTCCTCGTTGTTTACTGGCTCCTCCTCGTTGTTTACTGGCTCCTCCTAGTTGTTTACTGGCTCCTCCTCGTTGTTTACTGGCACCTCCTCGTTGTTTACTGGCACCTCCTAGTTGTTTACTGGCTCCTCCTCGTTGTTTACTGGCACCTCCTCGTTGTTTACTGGCACCTCCTCGTTGTTTACTGGCACCTCCTCGTTGTTTACTGGCACCTCCTCGTTGTTTACTGGCACGCATGAAAACCGGCAGAGGTGGTGGGGTTGGGTTGGGGTTGGGATGCGGTGGGAGTATGGTGGAGATTGGGTGGGAGTGGGGTGGTGATAGGGTGGGAGTGGGGTGGAGATTGGGTGGGAGTGGGGTGGAGATTGGGTGGGAGTGGGGTGGAGATGGGGTGGGAGTGAGGTGGAGATGGGGTGGGGTGTTGATGGGGTTGGAGTAGGGTGGAGATGGGGTTGGAGTGGGGTGGAGCTGGGGTGGAGTGGGGTGGAGATGGGGTGGGAGTGGGGTGGAGATGGGGTGGGAGTGGGGTGTTGATGGGGTTGGAGTGGGGTCGAGATTGGGTGGGAGTGGGGTGGTGATGGGGTTGGAGTGGGGTGGAGATGTGGTGGGAGTGGGGTGGAGCTGGGGTGGGAGTGGGGTGGAGATTTGGTGGGAGTGGGGTGGAGATGGGGTGGGAGTGGGGTGGTGATTGGGTGGGAGTGGGGTGTTGATGGGGTTGGAGTGGGTCGAGATTGGGTGGGAGTGGGGTGGTGATGGGGTTGGAGTGGGGTGGAGATGGGGTGGGAGTGGGGTGGAGCTGGGGTGGGAGTGGGGTGGAGATGGGGTGGGAGTGGGGTGGAGATGGGGTGGGAGTGGGGTGGAGATGGGGGTGCTTGGTAACTTTACAAACATGTTTTCATTTACCAAACGTGACCCTCATAATGATAGCGATAACAATAACCAGCAGTCACTGTACGACTCTCCTCTTGTTTACCCGGGAGAATAAGTCTTCAACCACAAGGTTTCTGAGCTTTTATTGCCGCGTGCATTTCCAGTATTGCTTAAGTTATTCAGAACCCCGCCTTTCGTACGTAGACGCAGGCAGCTACGTACAGCCGCAAGCGGCTGTACGTAGCCATCAGCAGCACGCAACCAAACGCGCAAGTTCGCAGATATACGAAGCCTAGAACGCAGTTTAATAATTGTTTGCATGGCTAAATCTAATCTTCCTTTAGGAGCAGAAGGGTCGTGGGATTAATGGGAATTACTGGGGATCACAGAGAAGGGAAATCGAGCCAGGTGGCCATCCACAATACTCAAAGCGAGGAATTAGACCACCAGAACCAACCACGTATCATTACTCAACAACACACAACACATAGTGCATCTGTGTGCAAACAATTGGCTGAATTTTTGTATCATTAGGTGAGTTAGCTGCCTTGAAGGAGGCAGCTCCTAAGAGACGTATAATTTATTCGATGTTGACAACGAATTTCTTATAGAGAATCCGAAGGGAAGACAGAATGGGCCACTAAGCTCAATACTATCTTCTTCGTGTGTGAATATGTGAAAAATAAACACAGTATAATACGATCCTTTACTGGCGCGGTTTCGCCCACACAGTGAGCGAAGCATCGCATTATACTGAAGTTTTCCCTCGTGTCGGTATTTTATACCTTTTATCCCCATGCATTATGTAAGGGATCAGACTCTGCTGTGTTACCCTCTAACTCGTTCCTACAACTTTTTATTTTCTCTTTCAGTGCTGTGGGTGTTGAACTCGCATGTGTTTCCTGCTCATGGTGTTTCCTGCTCATGGTGTTCCCTGCTCGTGGTGTTTCCTGCTCGTGGTGTTCCCTGCTCGTGGTGTTTCCTGCTCGTGGTGTTTCCTGCTCGTGGTGTTTCCTGCTCGTGGTGTTTCCTGCTCGTGGTGTTCCCTGCTCGTGGTGTTTCCTGCTCGTGGTGTTTCTTGCTCGTGGTGTTCCCTGCTCGTGGTGTTTCTTGCTCGTGGTGTTCCCTGCTCGTGGTGTTTCTTGCTCGTGGTGTTCCCTGCTCGTGGTGTTTCCTGCTCGTGGTGTTCCCTGCTCGTGGTGTTTCCTGCTCGTGGTGTTTCTTGCTCGTGGTGTTCCCTGCTCATTGTGTTTCCTGCTCGTGGTATTCCCTGCTCGTGGTGTTCCCTGCTCGTGGTGTTTCCTGCTCGTGGTGTTTCCTGCTCGTGGTGTTTCCTGCTCGTGGTATTTCCTGCTCGTGGTATTTCCTGCTCGTGGTGTTCCCTGCTCGTGGTGTTTCCTGCTCGTGGTATTTCCTGCTCGTGGTGTTCCCTGCTCGTGGTGTTTCCCTGCTCGTGGTATTTCCTGCTCGTGGTATTTCCTGCTCGTGGTGTTCCCTGCTCGTGGTGTTTCCTGCTCGTGGTGTTCCCTGCTCGTGGTGTTTCCTGCTCGTGGTGTTTCTTGCTCGTGGTGTTCCCTGCTCATTGTGTTTCCTGCTCGTGGTATTCCCTGCTCGTGGTGTTCCCTGCTCGTGGTATTTCCTGCTCGTGGTGTTTCCTGCTCGTGGTGTTTCTTGCTCGTGGTGTTTCCTGCTCGTGGTGTTTCCTGCTCGTGGTGTTTCTTGCTCATGGTGTTCCCTGCTCATGGTGTTCCCTGCTCATGGTGTTCCCTGCTCGTGGTATTTCCTGCTCGTGGTGTTTCCTGCTCGTGGTGTTTCTTGCTCATGGTGTTCCCTGCTCATGGTGTTCCCTGCTCGTGGTGTTTCCTGCTCGTGGTGTTCCCTGCTCATGGTGTTCCCTGCTCATGGTGTTCCCTGCTCGTGGTGTTTCCTGCTCGTGGTGTTTCCTGCTCGTGGTGTTTCTTGCTCGTGGTGTTCCCTGCTCATTGTGTTTCCTGCTCGTGGTGTTTCTTGCTCGTGGTGTTCCCTGCTCATGGTGTTCCCTGCTCGTGGTGTTCCCTGCTCATGGTGTCCTCCCTGGGCTCCGCTCGGTGTTTCCTGCTCGTGGTGTTTCCTGCTCGTGGTGTTTCTTGCTCATGGTGTTCCCTGCTCATGGTGTTTCCTGCTCGTGGTGTTCCTGCTCGTGGTGTTCCTGCTCGTGGTGTTCTGCTCGTGTGTTCCTGCTCATGGTGTTCCCTGCTCATGGTGTTCCCTGCTCATGGTGTTCCCTGCTCATGGTGTTCCCTGCTCGTGGTGTTCCCTGCTCATGGTGTTCCCTGCTCATGGTGTTCCCTGCTCATGGTGTTCCCTGCTCATGTGTCCTGCTCGTGGTGCTTCTGCTCGTGGTGTTCCCTGCTCATGGTGGTTCCCTGCTCGTGGTGTTCCCTGCTCGTGGTGTTCCCTGCTCATGGTGTTCCTGCTCTGGTGTTCTGCTCTGGTGTTCCTGCTCTGGTGTTCCTGCTCGTGGTGTTCCTGCTCATGGTGTTCCCTGCCCATGTTCCCCTCTGGTCCATTATGCCTAGGTGTTTCTGCTTTTTTGCTCATGTTTGTTCTGCTGTTTCCTCCGCTTTTTTTCTGTTTGTTTTACTCCCCATGGAGAAGTGTCTCTTCTTGTTCACTCTGTTCACAGAGTATCTCTCACGTTGTGATTGTGTTCCCTCTTGGGGCGGCGCGTCATGTCTAACACTGATAAAACTTCTCATTCCTCCAGTTGCTACTCCTGCAACATTGTATAGCTCCTGATGACGCACGTAGACGTGTGAAAGATCTTGAGGTGAAGATTCCAACCCCAGTGACTTGTCTTGCATAGTTAAGATCGTCTGTCTGCGATTACATTCCATACATTTAATGATTTTATTGATCTTGCCAGAAGTTCGTGGATACAAGCGGTCATATCTTAATTATTTCTCTGCAAAGACTTAGCTATGTTCATAGATGGATATTAACCAACAAACTGTGTTAAAGATATATAAACAGACCTTTTATGTAATGCATCACCAGTCGAGAGCTTTTTTTGTGCCTAATAAATTCTCCAGTGGGTCGAAGTTTGTGTAAATAAAGAATTTCTTTGCACTAAATGTCACTTTACTATCAAATTTCGATCAGAACAACAGACTGTCGACAGTAGTGAAGAAAAGTCCTGTTTCTGAACAAACCTTCACTGGGACAACGTTTCGCTCTGTAATGGGTTTTATCATTTGTTAAAGCTCTTCACAGAGCGAAATGTTGTTCCCATGAATGCTTCTTGTGTAACCTGTAAATGCCCCATCGCTGTCTAAATGGCAATTTTAAAACTACATCGAAATCGTGGTTTTAGTTATGTTCAAAATATTTTATATGACGAATTGTATTAAAAAGAAATATTCACATGCAACGTAAAAAAAAAAATTATAAATTTGGGAAAAAATCTGTTATAGCCAAAAGCAATAACATAATTGTTCTGCTGTGATATTTTTTCGACTTTGTATAATTGATACATTTTTTTTTCAGCTTCGTAGTTACGCACGGGGATTGGAATTTAAACTATATAATTCTGGCATTTTTGTTGTTGTTGATATTATTACGTATACGCGCAACATTTTTTAGGTATGAATGTAATAAGAATGAGCGTTGCGAAATAAATGATTTTGCCAATTTATTTTAAATATTTCTGATGACTCCTCACCTCCGTTTTCTGTTTCCAGTCTTCTTTACTCTCCGTTGCTTCTTCTCTTAAATACAGTTTATCTTAGAGGTTTCCATTCGAATAATTTCATTGTAGTATCAAGAAGGAGACGGATCTTCGTGACTGTCACAAGTTACTCGTCCTACTTTACTAGTTCGTCTGGTTATCGTGTCTCTGGAGAGAGTGTACTTACCTACTTGTGCTTGCAGGGGTCAGTCACAGTTCCTGGCCCCGCCTTTTCGCTGTGTGTGTGTGTGTGTGTGTGTGTGTGTGTGAGAGAGAGAGAGAGATTTCGTGATAATCTTCACACACGCACACACACAAGTAGTTATTCATTTATTATTTAATATTATACACATTTTTGGATTAATGTCCATGGTTCGCAGGTACAAATACTCAAGTTATGAAATGGAACACAGACATATACAGGTAACTTGAAAGAACCTGACTCAGGTCGGCTGTCAGAACGCGTCACGTGTCTTTCGAATATTCAATAGACTTTATGAAATATGAATTTTCATTTAGTTGGATAGAGTTACGGGCCAGATAAAACCATTTGACTGGCGGATATGGCCAGGGGCAGTGATTCAACTGGCCCAGTGGCAGTGATTCAACTGACCCAGTGGCAGTGATTCAACTGACCCAGTGGCAGTTTTATGTCCAGGGTGCTGGGATTTATACAACCCTGTTATATTATTATGGACAGGAAGATGTCAATTACCCCACCCCCCGTAGCAATTTCATGGCCAGGGGCTGTGATTTACACAACCCTGAGAAAATGTCATAGGCAGTGGCTAAGATTTACACAACTCTCCAGGAATTTCATGGCCAGGAGCTGTGATTTACACAACCTGAGGCACTGTCATGGCCAGGGGCCGTGATTTACACAACTCTCCAGCAATTTCATGGCCAGGAGTTGTGATTTACACCCCCCTCCAACAATTGTTTCCTGACAATGAGATTCAGAGAATGAATTTGATTAAAAATAATGACAGTTTATATCTTCCTACGTAACATAGCGTAAAGTCTGATATTTACAGGCAAACTATTACTAAAATATTACTAGCCTGTCATTGTCTTGTCCCATTCTATAAACAAGACAATTCGGGATGTGTCGTAGGGTTCGTCCACGAGTAAGAAAGAGTAAACAAAACACATATATACGAAATAAAATATAAAAAAGAAATCAGATACAGGTTCATTTCAAAAACTCGTATAGAATAGAGTGAGAGACACAATTAGACTTACTCAAATAACTATCAGAGTTAGTGAGAGAACCTAGATTAAGTCAAACAAATAAACCAGACCGACACAGTGAAATCAGAACAACAGTGAAACTGGACACTGTTAGACAGACACGGGAAACAGACGCTGATACAGAGGAGACAATGTTAGGTAGACAGAAAACAGATAATGAAACAGACACAGACAGACAAAGAAACAAAGTAGACACTACCCGACAGACACATAAAAGACAGGAACACACATCAATGCACTCACCTGGGCAACACAAACATAACTTACACTTTGTAGAGGAAAACTCAGACGTCGTTTCGGTCCATTCTGAACCGTTATCAAGACACTGCTACTCTCTAAATCAAGAGTAGGCGCTTATTGTCACGTTAACTCCTCTGAGACAATTGGCTGTACCGCAACCAGAAGAACGACGCCCATGAAGACGGTTCCCTGGACTGGTGTATATAGCGGAGGAACAGAGTTGAGATGAGAGTAATTGTTTACATAGCACTCCTATGTAATATATATATATATATATATATATATATATATATATATATATATATATATATATATATATATATATATATATATATAAATGCTTCAAGGAAGAATATTTAGATGTCTTTCTGAAGCCATTTGAATATATATATATATATATATATATATATATATATATATATATATATATAAATATATATATATATATATATATATATATATTTTTTTTTTTTTTTTTAAGAATAGGATGGGGTCCACCTCTGGTGCAAATTGTGGGACCCATAGCCTCGGAGAAGTGGATAAAAGACATCAAGGAAGAATATTTGGATTTCTTCCTGAAGCCGTTGAATATTCCACTTCTCCTACCACCATCCTATATACACACATACATACATATAAATGCTTTATTAATAGACAGAATACATTTATAAAACACACAAACATGAACATGAATACAATGGTACAATATGTCAAAGATTATGAATCTCCTCCAGCTCCTCCGAAGCCGGACGCGAGCCGAGTATGCAGCATGCGTTTCCCTCTGGATGGCCACGCTGAGACGCTGGAACATGAACGTGGCTGCCCTTGGGTCCCTGGTGGTGTCGATGAGTCTGGAACCCAGCTCTTTAAGGAAACGTGTTGCATTTTTCCCCACGCTCCCAAGGTCTCCGATCCCACTGGGACAAATTTATACTGTTGGCTTATGTCCCTGTACTTGCCGATCTTGTACTCCTCTCTGTGGTCAGCAGCTCCTCCCTGTCGCCCAACACTGTGATGGATGTAAGTGTCAGCCAGTGTCGACACGCAGGTATAATCCCATGCTAAGAGCTTGCCATTCTTCCAAGGATAGATGGTGATCCCGTCGGGGCGGTTTGCTGGGTTGTGGGCGTTGTTGGCTGCTAGTGATCGAGGCTCTCTCTCGGCTGGGCATCCAGCTGTAGCGAGGGTTCTCTTTATGATGTCGTTGACCTCATTGTGTCTTGCATGCCAACCCTTGGTTTTAGAACAGTTAAGACCATGTAGACCATATTGGTCGGCTTGCGCATCGCCGCAAATACACGTATATAAAAATATATATATATATATATATATATATATATATATATATATATATATATATATATATATATATATATATATATATATATATATATATGTATTATATATATATATATATATATATATGAAGGAGGTGTAAATGTTGCAGTTTTATAACTGTAGTGTAAAGCACCCTTCTGGCAAGACAGTGATAGAGTGAATGATGATGAAAGTTTTTCTTTTTCGGGCCACCCTGCCTTGGTGGGAATCGGCCGATGTGTTAATAAAAAAAAAAAAAAAATATATATATATACTAAAAGCTGTTTTTGAAGCTTTTATATATGAAAAAAGAATTTCCGTACATTTTTTGTCAGGCAACAATCATGATTTTGTGGAACAGGTGAAAATATTCACCTCATGTTTTTCTGGGAACTGTAGTGGAATAATGGATATAGTTTTCAGAAATGTAGTGTAATGATCGGCTGAAGGCAGAGCATACCTTTCCTGGGTATACCCTTCCTGGGTATACCCTTCCTGGGTATGCTAATGATCACAGGAGAACTATTATTATACTACTCAGATTAAATATGATTTCTCTGTGACCTCTCCGGGTCCATACTACTACTAACTACTACTACTACTACTACTACTTCTACTACTACCGCTAGTAGTACTACTACTACTGCTAGTAGTACTACTACTAATAACAATAATTTTAATAGCAATAGTAACCGATTTATACAATTTACTATTTTTTATAAAGCTTCATCTATTCTAGTAAGTAGCCTATGATAACTGGAGACACGATAGTGTTTCTACGTGTCCACCCACTGTCCAGTCTGCAACACAAAACAGTAAAACATGACCATCGCTGCTCAACTCAAAGCACCTTACTGTCCACAATGGTTAGTACTAAAAAAATAAACTGACAGCCATTACCAGCTGTCTTAAAGCCAGTAGAAAAAGCGAAAGCAGTACGAAGGGGACTTAATACTAAAATGATAATTCCTCATACCAGAAGAAAAACTTACAGAAGAACGTAAGAGATGTAAATCATGCTCTCGTTTTTATGTTGTTCCTCATTGCCGCTAACGAAATAGGGCGCTGCTTATCCAGTGGATCATAATAACAGAATTACGTTTCATTTCCTGGTGCTTATGATTTTTCTGTGGGGATTACCACGAATATTGAATAGGAAACACAGGTGGAAATTTAATCAACACAGACACGAAGCTTAAGAGATCACCAAAATTCTCACAATGTTGCGCAAAAGTTTCAAGCGTGTTGAGAATTGTAACTATAATATTAACTTGGAAGCTTTCAGTATATATATATATATATATATATATATATATATATATATATATATATATATATATATATATATATATATACACCAACACTTCGTTATTTATAATAGTCTCTCTTTCTCTTTCTGTGTGTCTCTCGACCACCCAGAGCAGTGCAATAAAGCAGCCCTCCTGGAGATCTCATCACTCCACACCAGGATGTCACCTCCCCACGACACCTTGACAGTGAGTGTTCATGTCGTTTATGACTAGATTCTCATCAGCACCTCGCACACCCTTCTGCTGGAGGGCATTCCTCTCACACTCTCTCTCACATTCACTTCATACCCACACGATCTCACACTCCCAGTCTCTCACATTTCCACTCTCACACTCATAACCTGAACAGGTGGTTCAGGTTATGAGTTGCTTCTGCAACAACGAAACGAAGTCAATAACTGACATACCATCTAGAGTGATCAGGATTGCCAGGTGTTCATGAAAATTCTAAGAACAATTAATGTTATTTTTCTTAGTAAAGGCTCGATCCTCCGTCCGCTAAACTTGACCTAGCCCCTGATGAGTCCGTCCGTTGGTAATACCTAGTAATAAATTAAGGAAAACTGAATACATTTCTTCCTGACACTGTCCCCTTCGCTTCTAAGAAGAAATTCTCACCTTTGAAGAAAAACTCGTGAAGAAATGCGATGTTTTCTTTAAGGTTTTTGCCTTCCTTAATACTACTGAGAAAAGAATACGACTGAGGTGGACAAGAAACATGTAAAAGTATTTTCCATTGGAATAAAAGATCTCTCCTGTGGGAGGGGAATATTACGCCCACCGCCCTGGCGGGAGGTAACGCCCTCTCAGAGACGCGTCACCACCATCAGGGAGGAAATAAGATTTTCCGTACCGAGGATCGAGAACGCAGAATTTGCCATTTTCTTGAGAATACTTCGTGCAGGTTGCCAGTTGTGTCCCCGGATGATGGTGCTTCAGCGTCATGTGATCAATGTTACGACTAGTGTAAGATAATGCGGCAATATTAGTGGGTTGGTTAATGGGGGTTTGTGGGAAGGTTGAAAGCCTCTCGACTACACGAAGGTCATTAAGGCTGCACGTAAACTTATTTTCACCACCAGCCAAGAAAACTTCATTCCCTACAATAGGGGTTAATCTAAACTCTCACCATATATAAATAACGGAACGGGTGGGGGTATAAAACCCACGGCGAGTGAGTGCTAAAGCTCACAGGCCAGTGCGTTAACCACTGGGCCAGCTGGCGCTAAGATTCAACCAGCTTGGTATATTTCTATTCATCATCGGGAAGTTAAATTTGAGTCATCTCAGCGTATATACCCTAAGACGTACACCTCTCAGTTATACTGTGTATATGCTGTGGGCGAAGTGTTTGGTGATGTGACTAGCGTAAGATGACAACGTTTCGTTCCACGTTAAGCTTAATGAAGCTCACTACTGAGGGAAAAGTATTTAGAAAATAGAGCTTTTTTTTTTACTAAGCTCCTTGTCTGACCTATTCTTGTAGTTATTCTTAGGTCCTGCTGAAGTCTTTCCCTGCCCTAACCGGTTTGCTGAAGTCTTCCCCTGGTCTCCCCGGTTTGCTGAAGTCTTCCCCTAGACTTCCCGGTTTGCTGAAGTCTTCACTGGTCTCCCCGGTTTGCTGAAGTCTTTCCCTGGTCTCCCCGGTTTGCTGAAGTCTTTCCCTGGTCTCCCCGGTTTGCTGAAGTCTTCCCAGACTCCCGGTTTGCTGAAGTCTTCCTGGTCTCCGGTTTGCTGAAGTCTTCCTGGTCTCCGGTTTGCTGAAGTCTTCCTGGTCTCCGGTTGCTGAAGTCTTCCCTGGTCTCCCGGTTTGCTGAGGGTAGGTCTCCGGCTGTCTTCCAGACTTCCGGTATATAAACTTCCTAATTAATCTGGCAACGTGTCTAGAGCGTGTCTTGAGCAGATATGTTCTCTTAAAACTGTTTCAAAGCTTAGTTTAATTTCTTAATATAGTATAAAAGCTCATGTAAGACGTCCCTTCATTTTCAGCCTGGGAGAGCTGCCAAGCACCTCGTTTGTCAGCGATGAAGCTCTCAGTGGCCCGCTTCACAGACGTATCAAATTTCCGGCGTCATAAGTGTAGCGATTCTTTTTTTTTTTTTGGGTAGAGGAAATTCGTTTATGTTATCTGTTTTTTCTCCTGTGTTTATGGGTTTTCAGGCGCCTTTGTAGCACACAAACACAGACACATATAGATATATAAAATACTGCGAGGAATAGATAAGGTGGACAGAGACAGGATGTTCCAGAGATGGGATACAGAAACAAGGGGTCACAATTGGAAGTTGAAGACTCCTATGAATCCAAGGGATGTTAGGAAGTATTTCTTCAGTCACAGAGTTGTCAGGAAGTGGAATAGCCTAGAAAGTGACGTAGTGGAGGCAGGAACCATACATAGTTTTAAGACGAGGTTTGATAAAGCTCATGGAGCAGGGAGAGAAAGGACCTAGTAGCAATCAGTGAAGAGGCGGGGCCAGGAGATATGACTCGACTCCTGCAACCACAAATAGGTGAGCACAAATAGGTGAGTGCAGTAAATAAATCTAATGAGCTAGATCACGAAGTGGTAAAAACAATACACAGTTTTAAGTGCAGATACGATAGGGCCCCGCGACGCCAAGGAACCAATAATACCAAGGAACGTTAAGAAGCTGGACCAGGAGCGGAGGTTCGAACCCCTCCCTTCCCACTTTGCAAAGACAACCCAAGATTTCCAGTTTAGCTTTCCTACCTCTCAAACAACGTCTCTCATAACTGCCCCGATGAGGCTCACACAGTCTTGCAATCCTTAAGAAACTTTAAACAAGTGATTAAAACTCACTCAGAGGCCTTTTTTAATCCTCACTCAGAGGCCTGTTTTAATCCTCACTCAGAGGCCTGTTTTAATCCTCACTCAGAGGCCTGTTTTAATCCTCACTCAGAGGCCTGTTTTAAGCAGTCTCTCCCGTCCCCCTCTGAAACTACTAACAAACCAACGTCTAGCAGAATGTCTTTCTACTGTTTTACGAACCAATTTCGTTGCTACTTAAAAGAAATCTTGCATACATATTTTTTTTTAATTACTTACGTTAAAAAAAGAGATTTAGACTATGTAGACATTTTCTCGTGTTGATTAAGTAACGAGAGGAAGGTAATTAACTTTGTCAGGAGTTAATGAGTGAGTCTAGTAATGGCTCTCTGTCTTCATTCAAGAACTGACTACTATTATTCCTGCCTTGGGAATTATGTAAACAGTGAGTTGTTGACATGTGAATGTAAAACATACTTAGGAAAACATATGAATGTAAAACACATGTAGCAGTACATATGAATATTAAACACACACACACACACACACACACACACACACACACACACACACACACACACACACACACACACACACACACACACACACACACACACACACACAAGGTTCCTTACAACATTAGCAGCCCAGGGAAGGTTCATATCATACCATACATGCTAAGTGGGTTCAGGGATGATCCCGCTGATGAGTACCAATTATTTTCGCTAATTGAAGTGCCTGTTAAGGCTGAGTAAATCTTCATGCTGTGAAATTGGTTTAGAGAGAATTTATAATATTTTTTTTACGCTCTCTTTTATATTATTAATTAACTTTTACTTCTGAACTGTTTTCGTATTTTTATATCCGTATTTTACAGCTTTGCTATGTACTCATTTTGCAGATATAGTTTTATTTGCAGGTCCGTGATTGCTATTTTTCTTCTTGTGGAAAGGAGGTGAAGTTTTTATTTATTTTGAGTCTAGAATATACACACACATTTTAGACAATGTTTCGGTTGTTCCTGGACCATTATCAATGGAACTCGATAATGGATCAAGACGGACCAAAACGTCTTCTGAAGTTTCATCTGCAGCATGTGGATCGTTTGTGAATTATTTAGATAAGGCAAATGTTGAAGGAGGGGCAGCCAATAGTAAGTTCAAACACTCGTCGCTATCAGTCTTCGTCTGCAGGACCTCTGCTCCAACACGTCTGCAGGACCTCTGCTCCAACATTCCCCAACACTCCGACATCACAAAACTCGAGCCAAGTTTTTCCAGCAAAAGTTACAGTCCTGTTGGAAGTGAATTCCCTGTGTAGCACAGATTTTCATTGTCTCGGTTTTTATTTCTTAAAAGGGGTTGGTGTTGGGGGTTGAATCTAAGTGTAGCTCTGTTGCTATTATCAGATTTTTGGGATTTGTTTTGTCTCGTCCTTGTGGCTTGTCATGATGTGTCTTCGTAATGTATTTGCGATTCTGATTATGACTGACAACATTAACTAACCGGTCAGAAAGAGAGTGGTGAGGTGGAATGTGTTGGAAAATACATATTACTGCCAGTCCACTGCCTCGCTCCCTTCCTCTGTCTCTCTGTCTCTGTCTGTGTGTGTATCTGTGCCTCCTTTCCCCTTTGTTTCGCTTTTGTCTAACCTGCATCGACCCCTGCCTTGCACAATCTCTTTTCTTTACCCTAGCTGCGTCTCCTGCCTGGCCTCTTTCCTGGCCTCCTGGCTGGCCTCCTGGCTGGCCTCCTGGCTGGCCTTCTGACTGGCTGGCTGCCTGGCCTCCTGTCTGGCCTCCTGCCTGGCCTCCTGCCTGGCCTCCTGCCTGGCCTCCTGTCTGGCCTCCTGCCTGGCCTCCTGCCTGGCCTCCTGCCTGGCCTCCTGCCTGGCCTCCTGCCTGGCCTCTTTCCTGGTCTCCTGGCTGGCCTCCTGGCTGGCCTTCTGACTGGCCTCCTGCCTGGCCTCCTGACTGTCCTCCTGCCTGGCCTCTTTCCTGGCCTCCTGGCTGGCCTCCTGCCTGGCCTTCTGACTGGCCTCCTGCCTGGCCTCCTGACTGTCCTCCTGCCTGGCCTCTTTCCTGGCCTCCTGGCTGGCCTCCTGCCTGGCCTCCTGACTGGCCTCCTGCCTGGCCTCCTGACTGGCCTCCTGCCTCTCCCTCAATAGGCTCTCAAAATACGAAAGTAAATTCGCTTATTGTCTTACTTGCCGAACTGAGTCAAAACTTCCAGTGTACCTGTCACTTATTACACACTCGAGAAAGAGTGATTTGCTTATATTCTTCTTTGTATTCCTCCTCTCTTGTATTCCTCCGCTTGTTGTATCCCCATCTTCTTGTATTCCTCCTCGTTTTGTATTCCTCCTCGTTTTGTATTCCTCCTCGTTTTGTATTCCTCCTCGTTTTGTATTCCTCCTCGTTTTGTATTCCTCCTCGTTTTGTATTCCTCCTCGTTTTGTATTCCTCCTCGTTTTGTATTCCTCCTCGTTTTGTATTCCTCCTCGTTTTGTATTCCTCCTCGTTTTGTATTCCTCCTAGTTTTGTATTCCTCCTCGTTTTGTATTCCTCCTCGTTTTGTATTCCTCCTCGTTTTGTATTCCTCCTCTTCTTGTATTCCTCTTCTTGTATTCCTCTTCTTGTATTCCTCTTCTTGTATTCCTCTTCTTCTTGTATTCCTCTTCTTGCTCTCTTGTGATTGCATTCCTGTGATATTTATTCCTGTGATTGTGATTATATTCATGTATTTTCTTACGAGTGTATTCCTGTTCCTGTATTCTTTTCCTCTATTCCTGTTCTTTTTTTCCTGTTCTTGTCTTCCTGGGGTTTACATTCTTTTTTTCTTTGTCTCTGTTAAAGAATACCTTTACATAGATTTTACTTACGAAAACAAAAATTTAATTTTTAATTGTTTTAATGACTGATTTTTTGTTTGTGAATAATTATTATTATTACAGTATTCAGGGGAAGCGCTAAACCCACAGGAGGGACACACAGCACCTGGGAGCGGCGAGATCTTCAAGTTCGATCCAAGAATGGGAAGGTTAGCCCCAATTCCCTGAATCAAGAGCCCCTCGCTAGCTTTTTTGTTACTGCAACGTTACTTTTATTTGCTGTTGTTGATGAGTGTCTCTTCTTTGTTCGGTTAATTGTGGTCTGTCGGCAGGATAAGGGAGGAAGGAAGGAAGGAGAGGGAAGGGGAAAGAAAGAGTGAGCAGTGGATAACAGAGTAAGGAAGAGAAGAGGAAAGGAACAAAGAGAAGACAAAAGAAAGAAGCAGTGGATGACACAGTAGGCAAATGACATTTCTTCCATTGAATAGATATTATATATATATAAATATATATATATATATATATATATATATATATATATATATATATATATATATATATATATATATATATATATATATATATATATAATATGACGTTCAGGGGTTTCTACAACCCAGCTCCAGGGAGTGTAGGGGCAAGTAGTGTTTTTGCCCCTATGTGTCCCATAGCTTGGTTGGTAATACACTCGGCACACACGCTGAGGTCCGGGGTCCATCCTCGGTACGGTTGGAAACATTAGGATGTGTTTCCTTAAGACACCTGCTCTCTAATGTTCACCTAGCAATAAAATAGGTACCTGGGTGTTAGTCAACTGGTGTGGGTCACATCCTGGGACAAAAAAAAAAAAGACATAATTTGCCCGAAATGCTCTGCATATCAAAGGGTTTTCTATATAGTAGTATGTCACTGATGTCAGCTATGGTCTGTATACCATGTACATGTACTTGTAAAAATAAAGATATTATTATTATTTTTATTATTATTATTATTATTATTATTATTATTATTATTATTATTATTATTATTATTACTAGTAGTAGTAGTAGTAGTAGTAGTAGTAGTAGTAGTAGTGGTAGTAGTATAATGTTAATGTACCACCTGTGATGAGGCTGTGGACAGTGGTGACATTTTGAAAAATAATCCAGAAAAAACTCGTAAAAACATGGACAAGAAAAGAATGAGAATTAACATAACCTTTTTCGATTATATTTCAATGTATTTTCTCAAATTTTCCCATATATAGCTTAAAATTAAAAAAAAAATCACATTTCGACTTTTAACAGGTCATCATAGTGTATACATCATGTTAATGACCCCTGACGCAATATTTCCTCTATGTTAAACTCTGTTCATTATATGGTAATTAGCAGAGATTGCAACACTGTGTTGGTTCATGAAGCCGTGGTTGAAAATGCTTGTGTGACCCTGTTTGTGTTTACTGTGACATGATATTGTTCACTCCGTTAATAACAGAGAGAGAGAGAGAGAGAGAGAGAGAGAGAGAGAGAGAGAGAGACATAAAGCTCTACACAGAGAGAAACGTTGTCTCAGTCTTTGCTTGTTCGGTAGCCTGTTTATTTTACTTTATTTACTTTGGTCTTTAAGGACTTTACTTTTAGCCTCCTCTTTCCCAGAGCGTCATCACCATCTCCCATTCCTTCTCTTTAATTCTTCCCTTTCCTATTGATCATAATTTCCTGCCTGTTTTTTTTTCCTCAGCGTCTCTCCTGACCATCATTTGCTTTCCTCTCTCTGAAATATCTGTTCTTTACCTTTCTCATTCGCCTCAGCAGTTATCTGCCCTCTTTCTACCCTCTCATCCTTCCTGTTTCCTCTTCGTTTCCCACCCCCCCTAATACCTCTCCTTCATACCCCTCTTTAAATTAAATCTCTCTCTCCTATTCCATATTCCCCATTCATAAAATGTTACCCACGAATATGATTCTCCACCCCCCTCCCCAGTTACCCCTCTGCATTTGTTCCTTTTCTCCCCTAATACCTCTCATCCGCCTCCCTCTTTCCTCAGAATCTCTTCCCCGTTCCATAAAGCACTCCCCGCTCCTCTTTTATTACTCTACCTCAATTGCACTCTCCGTCTGCTAATCTAACATAATGCCAGTACCTCCTCCTCCTCCTCTCTCGCCTCTAAATAAAAGACTCAAGCCACTGGCTAAAACTTCCTCTTCAACCTGAATACCTAACAGTCGCACCTTTACTGAAAACTCTGAATATTTTCTCCTACTATGGTGGCACCGTCAATAATATCATTCTATTGTTTTTTTTTGCATTTCCAAGTGAATCACCGAATTGCTTAAAGAATTAATTTGTAACCTAAGGAAAAAAATGAAACACATCAATATTATACACATTCATGTCATGCATGCTATTTGCAAAAATATAATAATATATATATATATATATATATATATATATATATATATATATATATATATATATATATATATATATATATATATATATATAATAACTTCCGCTTCCACTAAAATATTTCTTCGTTTGGTCTTTTCCGTTTATTCACTACTCTGTTTTTGACATCATTTTGCATCATCTGTGTCTTTACCTTCTGTTACAATACCCCTCCCTCATCCTCGCCTCTGTACATGGCCTTTCAGCGTCTCTGTCAGTTCTGCTGAATCCTCCGAAGATCTTGTACGTCGTAATTATATCTCCTCCTGCTTCCTTCTCTCTTCTAATGGTTTTTAGGTTCAATTCCTTCAGTCTCTTCTCCGAATCTATTATTTTCGTTCGTGTACTTGCCCGTCCGTGCATAAACACTTTCTCTTCCCATTTTCCGCGTTGAGATTTAGCGGTTTCTCGTGACTATTTCTCAGACGGTAAAATCCTGTCAAAGTGAAGGTCGACCTTCCACATACACTCTGTTCTGACTCCATGACTGTCTTCCTTGCCTCACCGCCGCTGGCTGCGTGAAAGTCCCCGTTGTCGGTAAATCCCCTTTGTCGGTAAATAGGAAGACCGGAAGCGGAATTCTCAGAATAAACTTCATACGGACATATTTCTCGTTTTGTAAAAAAAAAAATTGTGCATGTCTATGTGCATAGGGAGATGGCAGGGTCAATCGTACCCTGCAGCAGGTTGTTGCAAAACTCTATTCATGTCAGCCCGGCGAATGAGAAACAGAGAGAGAGAGAGAGAGAGAGAGAGAGAGATACCCAGGAATTTAAAGCTGGAGGCACAAGAGCACACTTTTTTCAGTGACAATACACTGGACAAAAACACAGTCGTAGACAAGAAAAAAAAGCAAGGGAACTTTTTATAGTGACGCCGAAATTGTATTTTCACGGCAATAATCCAAATCACTAATTGTTACTTTTTTTAACTGTTTGTTTTAGAGATTATACCTCTATGTACATACCAATATTATAACTCACTGGAGGAAAATTCAGTATCAGTACGCCAATTGTTGGTGTACTGAGTGAGAGAGAGAGAGAGAGAGAGAGAGAGAGAGAGAGAGAGAGAGAGAGAGAGAGAGAGAGAAACAATAGAGGAAACACACAGAGAAATTTAAGGGCAACCATCTTGTATACGTTTACATCAAATCAAACAGATAACTAAAATCCCACTAAACATTCACGAAAACTACACCAAATTTACCAAACTGTCCGTACCTTGCCCCAACAAAATAACAAAAGAATCCTAACAAAGTAACAAAGCTTCGCATAACGATAAAAACACACAATCCATCCATCAGGACAATTACAGACCTTGTCAGTGTTCATCCGCCATCAGTGTTATGATCCAAGCGACCAACGTAAACCTATATAACAAGACTAATAGTGAATATTTCCAGGTCGTTCGGTCGTAGTGAACGATTCATGTTCTGCTTCTCGGCGTCTAACCTCTTAGATATATGTGAACTTGTTAATAATGCTCAAAGTTGGTATCGTGTGCTGGTATGTATGAGAGACCAATCAATGAATACTCAGCTTGTATGCGAGGCAAAATCCTTGAATATACAGCCAGTATGAGAGCCAAAATCTTGAATATATAGCCAGTATGAGAGCCAAAATCTTGAATATATAGCCAGTATGAGAGCCAAAATCTTGAATATACAGCCAGTATGAGAGCCAAAATCTTGAATATACAGCCAGTATGAGAAGCAAAAATCCAGGAATACACAGCACTGTCTAGGAAACCTTTCCAACCTATGGAAAAAAAACTGGAAAATATAGGAAAACAAATCAGAGGTTCACCACAACAACTAATTTCGGAGGTAAAGAATAGGAGAGTCACATTAATGCTAAAGCATTTGAACGTAGCGTTATAGAAAGGGGGAGATATAAACACGATGTAAAGGATAGTGAGGGAATACTGAAAGTACAAACAAGGACATACTGACACGAAAAAGAACAAGTGGACAAAGATTGAAAGTGAATATCATAGCAAGTGAAAGAAGTGGAAATTTCTGGTTTTTTTCAGGGTGAGAGATAAGTAAGGAAGTGAGTCGACCCATGTACCCGAGTTATTTTCATTGTCTATTGTAACTGCAGTCTCAGGATGTCTCTTTACTGATGAATAAGACATATATGTAACACTTGGGTATCTTTATTAATGAATAAGACACATGTGCAACACTTGGGTATTTTTATTGATGAATGAGACACATAGGTATCATTACGACATCATCTTTCTCAGATTAAGTACAGCAAGTTGCTTCGAGATTCAGTCTCCTCCCGATGCCTGCAGGAGTTGACAAGTGCAATGATTCCAACAGTGTTGGTTCCCTGACGTCTGGTGTGGGAAACAGCGTCACTGTGTTTCTCCTGCCTCTGCCGAGTCAATATTATTGTTTTATTGCTGGTGTATAGATACCCAGGTGTTGCATATATGTCTCATTTGTCAACTTGTCGGCATAACATATCCTCAGTAACACTACATATGTCTCATTTTTATCACGTGTGTCGAGGTGTCTGCACAACCATGTTTCTCACCACGACTGTTTACAATACCATAAATTATCATAACACGTCAATAATCACCATTAAATTTAACCATCCAACCATTACGGTAATTGCAAATTTGCCTAAATCCTCCTCCTCAATTCTGCAAATAAAATCAATTTGCAACATTACTCGCGATTTTGCTTATCGTCTACTAAAGTATTCGTGAAATTGCATAATTATCTAAATTATCTAGATTATCTAACATAACCTGGAGAAATATTGATTCTAGTGGACCCCTGGAAAGAGAGGTCTCTTGATGCCCGTGATTGTCTCTTGATCCAAGCAACTGGAACTGTTCTTCCCTTCCTTGGATCATACCTGACTGTTTCCTATCTCTCAGGTGCTGTATGATTCCTTGTACGAGTTTAAAGCTTCCCTTAATGTAATAATAATAATAATAATAATAATAATAATAATAATAATAATAATAATAATAATAATAATCACAATACTACTAATAATAATTGCAATAATAATATTTATAATAATAATAATCACAATACTAATAATAATTTCAATAATAATAATAATTTTATAATAATAATAATATCACAATAATAATATTAATATTGTTAATAATAATTATAATAATAATAACCCTTGACATATATATTTCTTATAAATGTTGGTTATTATCTACAAAAATCGATTGCAGCGCCAATTAGTGAGGCGGAAGAGTTGTGATTTATTTACATATTAATCATGGGAGAAGCGCTAAATCCGTAAGTGTCACGCGTCTCCTGTTGAAAAGAGAGAAGCGTGCAGGTTTGATGCAAGGGGGAATGAATCCAGCTCCTTGGATCAAAAGCCCCCTTACCAGCGCTGCCACTGCATACCCATGGAATGTGGGGGTGAAATTATGATATAAATTATGATTGTATTTATGGCTGTAGTGAGGATATATAATTTTTATGATAATGGTGATGGTGATTGTGGTAATTTTGGTTGTTAGTGGGGAGGGCGTTGGTGGTAGTACCTGGGGGGGGGTGTTAGTGCTAGTATTTGTGGTAGTGGTCGTGGTGGTGTTAGTGGTGGTACTGGTGGTGGTGGTGCTGGTGGTGGTAGGTTTGGTGGTAGTGATAGTGGTGGTAGTAGTAGTGGTAGTAGTAATAGTAGCAGTAAGTAGTAGTAGTAGTAGTAGTAGTAGTAAAGCGGCGATAATGATAATATCGTTTGACAGTTATGAATAATGATGATAAAAGTAATGATAATAAAAGTAATCCATACTTTATTTGTGATTACGGTGATAATAATTGTGAGGTGGACCGGGCTAATGATAGTGTTGGTGAAGATGGTAATGATGGTGATAATGAAGATGATTCCTACAGTGATTAGTAACGATAATTAATGCAGTTAAACGGAGGCATTATAGATCTTTGACATGGCTCCGCTTGAAGCACCCCAGGGACTGACCACCTCAAAATTACCTTCCACTCCTTTCACCGTCTCAAGGTTTTATTCCTCACCTACAGGATTTGTCCCTGGAGGTGCATTTTATTCATCAAGAGTGCGATAATATGGTCTGCTTTACGCTCTAGAAAGGTAAACAATAACAGAGTGGTTGATTACCTTTAGACAGCTTTATAAAGCTCTGTGGGAACCAGATTGTTTCCTTCTGCTTTTCTTATTGACTCATACACATATAGTAGATATACGCTATAGTTCTTAATCGAAGTAGAGATAGAAAGTTCTCAGTAGATAGCTTCGGTGTGGACTCTCAAGCACTCTGCTGTCTGTCTTTCTCATGTACTTTAATTTCGTCCCATTTCCTTTTCTCTCTTTCCTTCCCGAACAGTGACAGGAAACAGGACAAGTGTATCCTCACACGGTCTTATGACCTAATAAATTGAGTTTTTGGGTCATATGACCGAGGTGTTCTGCTGGCTTATCAGTCCACCTTCCCCTTTACAATTAAAGCTCATATCATACAATGTGATATTACCCTCACTATTGCTGCTGCTGCTGCCGCCGCTGGCGCCGCTGGCGCCGCAGGCAGCAGCAGCGCCTGCAGCAGGTAGGCGGAAAGCGCAGCGGACTCCAAGACTGCTTGTAAGGGCCGTCCATTATACTGTAACTGCCTTATGCACTTAAATGGCCAGTGAAGGTTATGACTGTACATTGTGCCGAGTAGAAGAGGCCAACACAACAATGCTGGGTCAGACAATGGCCGCTAATGAACCTCCTCAAGATATATGTCATTAAAGTTCGCCACAAATGGACGAAATTTGGGAGAAAACTGGAAGCGTTTGCAAAACTTTACCCGTTACACTTATTCCCCTGTTTTGGTAAGTGTTGCGTCTTGTAACTTCTTGAAAAACTTCCCTATGTATGTCTGTTTAGTGTTGAGGGCAACTCAGACTGGTGAGTGGAAGACCTTTGGAAGCATACAGCAATACAGTATGCAACACAAGAAAGCAACACCGCTGTATTACAAAATTCCTTAGATATACGAGAAAGAGGGAACGCAAGACATAGCTGGGAACTGTTCGGAGGTAAATGTCGTACAGCCAACGATATTAAAGATTAGATACACGCTACAGCAGAGGCATTTATTGGGACAACGTAAAGCTCAGCGTATAGCTTCTTCAAGTCACAAAGCTCTGCACAGAGCGAAATGTTATCTCACTAATATGGTTCGAAACGTGTGGCTTCTTCTTATTGGAGCTGTTTATAATTGTGGTTAGTGAAAATCTTTTGCGTCCTCAAGATGAATTTATCAACACCATTATTTCGTTTTTCAGTTTGAATAACACATGGAGAAGCATTTGTCTCTAGTGGGTAGAAAATAAAGAAGATGGGACCTGAGGTCGGCGAACTGTACCTAGCGAACATGGGAACTGAGTACAATTATGCATTAAAGATGGGACCTGAGTACAATTATGCATTAAAGATGGGACCTGAGTACAGTCATTATTCACTAGACAAGATGGGATTCGATCCCATGGCAACTTTGCATCACTCTTATTTTCGTTCCCATCATTCCACTTTATGTGATGACGCCATCGCTGTTAACTTCATATCAGATAAGATGTTATTAATCTCCATGGGAATTATCTCTTGAGTATTTCTTGTCCATCGATTTTAATCTCTGGTGTGATTATTATTTTTTTTAGAGCGTCAGTTGTTTGTAATTATATGTTGGAAAGAAGACATTAATTTGTGTGACTTTAGTTGCTATTTCGCTACACTTTAATTTATACAGATTATTTGAATTACCTTTTATAAAATTATTATTATTATTATTATTATTATTATTATTATTATTATTATTATTATTATTAACAACACAGATGGCAAAAATCGAGACAGAGATAAAAGCTAAAAGCAACATTAATTGAAATATTACTAGTGAAGTTTGAAGAGAAGATGTACTGGGGTTTAAAAAAGGCAAGGACTCAGGAAAGCCATTTTTATTGTAGGTTAAATGGTGGGGGAAGTGCTAAGGCAACGTACTCCCTTCCTCAAGAACAACTCTGAGAGTACACACAACAATCGTAAAAAAAAGAGCAACACACAGACAATAAATACTCTTATGAGAGAAACACACTGAAATTTCCCACACATATAGTCGTTAGTTAAACCTTCATACTGACTCACAGGTCCACAGTAACGACCCACAGCCACGACCTAAAGAAACCAACAGGACTACCCACGATCCTACCATCACAACACACAGTAACGACCTAAAGAAACCAACAGAAACCACCCACAGTCAATCCCAGCATCTTAACACACAGTAACGACCTAAAGAAACCAACAGAAACCACCCAAAATCCCACCATCATAACACACAGTAACGACCTAAACAAACAATTGAAACGACCCACAAATCCACAGTCACGACTCACAGCAAATACTCAAAGCCACGATATAAACAAACCCAGAATAACTAGCTACAAATCCACAGTTACCACCACCCAAACAAACCCACAGTAACTAGCCGAGCAGCAAGAACACAAGTCAGAATTGTGTTCTTTGAGATCTGACAGCAGGGCAGTTGTGCATTACAAGTGTTGGACTAGCAAAGAGCCTCGACCACCCCCTAAAAAGAAAAAAAAAAAGATAATGCATTATCTGTGTCTGAGGGCGTCTCTCAGGGAGATAAAAGGAAGAGAGTGATGAAACGGAAATCTCAGTAACTTTTCTGTTGTCAGTGGGAGGTGGACAGTCAACAGAGAGACGGGGAGAGTAGCTGCAGTGCCCCCTTTCACAAACACCAACTGACAGTGTATGTGTGTGTGTGTGTGTGTGTGTGTGTGTGTGTGTGTGTGTGTGTGTGTGTGTGGCCACAAGAGCAGTGTTACGTTGGTGGTGTCTGGTAGAGAGTCACTCGGACAGACAGACGGGTGCTCCTGAATAGGACGCTGTTAGAACTACACTAATGTGCGTGTGGGAGTGAAAAGGATAGTTCTAGGGTGATGATAGTAAAGAGAGAGAGAGAGAGAGAGAGAGAGACAGACAGACAGACAGACAGACAGACAGGCAGACAGACAAAGACAGAGAGAAAGGAGAAAGAGAAAGTTCGATATGATACCAGAATTACCAAACATCGATAGCTACAGCAGATTATTATTATTATTATTATTATTATTATTATTATTATTATTATTATTATTATTATTATACTGCTTTCAGTGCTATCTATTTTTTTTTTAATATTCTTTGACTCATCCCCCCTTTTTTTTTGCGTGACTGACGTGATTATTGTGATGTTTAATAAATGAAAGATTTTTGTTCCCCTTTGAAATATTTGCCGAAAATATGAATCATTTTTGAAAATGTCTTTTAAAGGTATTTCGGAGATGCCTTTTACCACTTAAGAACGAAAGAGACACATTTGTGGTCAAAAACATCATAACCCATTAAACATTTGTCCTCTTCATGTGAGAAATAAAGACAATGTGAGACAGGATTACATTCGAGACTTACCTATGAAAAAATTAAGATCCTAGTGCGCTAAATTCTATTTCCCCCCCTCCTCATCCCATGAGTTCAATTAAATTAATTATGTACCTGTCATTAGGTGACGAAGATTATCTCGCGAGGCAGGTATTACAATTCAGTCTCATTTAGGACAGGATCTTCAATATTTTCCTCTTGACATTATCCCAGTTTTGTTGCTTTAACTCACACGAACGTAAACAATGACACGAACGTAAACAATGACACGAACGTAAACAATGACACGAACGTAAACAATGACACGAACGTAAACAATGACACGAACGCAAACAATGACACGAACGTAAACAATGACACGAACGTAAACAATGACACGAACGCAAACAATGACACGAACGTAAACAATGACACGAACGTAAACAATGACACGAACGTAAACAATGACAGCTTGTTAGAGGCCAATTAAAACAACATTCAAATTATATTCGTGAAAATGATGACAGTGAGAGATGATGATAGCGAGAAATATGATAAAATATTGATAAAATAATAATAATAATAATAATAATAATAATAATAATAACAATAATAATAATAATAATCGAAGTAATATTCATTTTCCGGCCCTGGCATAAGGTAAGTACACTAAGAGGTGTACAGGAATC
>WNWK01000184.1:135000-245000 GCA_009830355.1 Cherax destructor | reverse complement strand
ATACATTGTGAGAGACATAATCTTCTGGGTGTATTTCCTCGTGTATTACTGGGCATTTGCTAAACCTTGACGTTCTGCAGGAGACAACAGTAAAGGAAATGTCCTTTTATTGGGACATTTCGATCTGTGGTGACTTGATGAAGAGTGACAGATCGAAACGTCGTCCCAGTAAGTGCTTGTTCTACAGTGTCTTTTCTCCACTGGGAGGGGAAATGAAGTTATATAGTGAGTGAGAGAGGTTCCACACGGTGTGCTGAAGGTAAGTTTTAATAGATGGGGTGAACAATATATCATCAGACCAATTAGCTGCTACACAGCTCGCTACCCTTCTCTCTCTCTCTCTCTCTCTCTCTCTCTCTCTCTCTCTCTCTCTCTCTCTCTCTCTCTCTCTCTCTCTCCTCTCTCTCTCAAATGATCTCAATTTTAGGAGAAAACTCTGTGCGACGTTTCGGTCCTTAAGATCCACTGGAATAGGATGTATACACCAAAATGGTTCATTACGTTTTTTTTTAGGTCTTGCTTATGCAACGTTTAATAAAGAAAACTGTGCGAAACGTTGCAGTTAATAATAATAATAATGATAATAATGATAATAATAATAATAATAATAATAAGAAGAAGAAGAAGAAGAAGAAGAAGAAGAAGAAGAAGAAGAAGAAGAAGAAGAAGAAGAAGAAAAGAACAGATTTTCACCGTATTTCTTTAATGGTTTCCATAGGAAGGGAAGAGAGCGTGGTTTCGAACAGGAGGTGGGAGTAGGAATGGGCGGCAGTGAACTGTTGGTACAGATGGGCGGTGAGCTGCCATCAGAATGCATCTATACAACTCTTGATCAATTTCAATGCTCATCTAGTGTCCCACCTGTCGACTCCGTTTACCGATTCCTGGTCTGCGAAGCACGATCACACACAGCCTTGAAGCTGTGTATAGTGGTGTGTTTTGTTTGTCAGGAAAGTGTCTCCTGGTCATCTGATTTACAAGCCTTAAAGCCTCTCGTCTACCCGAGGGTCATTAAGGCTCCTTGTATCCTCTTCAGCACTCTCAAATTAACTGTTAGTGTATACACAATTAGAGACATACACTACCCGATGTATACATCCTTACATTTTAACTGTAAGCACCTCACAAATTATATCAAACCAGGCGATACAGGATGAAAAATAGCCACGGAGGGAATAGAATGATAGCTCTAGGCCTTTCTTGTTGCAATCAACGCATCATCAGGAGCTTGCAAAGTTGCAGAAAAGAGGAGGATGTCCAAGCAAATACGATCCCAAAGGACGTCTTCACTGGAGTGAGGGAGAGAAATAGATAGAGAGAGAGAGAGAGAGAGAGAGAGAGAGAGAGAGAGAGAGAGAGAGAGAGAGAAAGAAAGAGAACAGGAAATGCCCCCAGGCATACCAGTACCCATAGCCAGAAGGATGAGTATTATAGCATTAGAAAAATCCCACAAGCATTGGTATTGTAATAGTAGCCTAAACGAAAGTAACGTGACAATAATAAAAAATTCGGTCATACTCCGCTATGATATAAGTAATTTTACATACATAATTATAATGTCATTGATATAGAAGTCACTGGGTCCATTTAAAGGGACGAGAAAACGGGTCCATTTAAAGGGACGAGAAAACGGGAACATTTAAAGGGACGAGAAAACGGGAACATTTAAAGGGATGAGAAAACGGGAACATTTAAAGGGGAGACTTCTAAAAGTTATAAAAAGGAAACGGGGCTCATTAAAATAAACTCATTTAAAGAGGGAGGCAACACGAAATGCCTGGAACTATTATTCTACTCCCCTTGGCTGTTTTATATATATATATATATATATATATATATATATATATATATATATATATATATATATATATATATATATATATATATGTCGTGCCGATTAGGTAAAACTGGTCAATTAGCAAGAACTCATCTAAAATTTAGTCCTTTCTAAAATTTTCTCTCATACGTTTAAAGATATATTTTTTTCATTTATGTTAATGTAAGAATTTATAATTTTGTACCAAGAGAAACTTTGAAAACCTACCTAACCTTATTACAATAAGCGCAATTTAATTTAGCCTAACCCAACTAAATATATTTTAGATACGTTAACATTAATTTAATAATAAACAAACACAATTAAACATATTTTTTTCGTTATGTCCAGTATGATTTTGGCGAAATTATTTCATACACAAATTTTCACTTGTCTTATATGGCAAGGTTAGCGTTGCTATTTAAGCCAAAATCTCAAGTTTTACCTAATCGGCACGACATATATATATATATATATATATATATATATATATATATATATATATATATATATATATTATATATATATATATATAATTGTTTCCGGCCTACCTGAGCCTCCTTCCTTCTCAGCACAGATCCACTTAGCGCAAATATAAATGTCATTAGTGGGTTATTTAAAATATTACATTACATTAATGACAGTGATGAGCCATTCTCTATCAGAAGCCATTTAAAATTCCCTCTCATTTGCCACGAGATTGTGAGAGTCGGCATAATGGGTGAGGATTTTAATGTAGCAATATCTGTGTGTGCGCGATGCGATTCTCGTGCTTCGTGAATAGTGATTCTGCTCTGAGCATTAGGATCTAATTTGCGAAGGAAGGCTGAAATGATTGGTGGTGGTGGTAAATGGTGGTAGTCGTGGTTATAGGGGTTATAATGGAGTGGGTTGTGATAGTGGTGGTGGTTGTGGGTCTTGTTGACACTGGGGTCGTAGTGGGTGTAGTCCCTTTAAGTCTCCAAAGGAATGTCGACACGACCTTTGGTTTGAGGACTCCAAGGAATTTATAGATGGATAGACGATAATCCAGTGAATATAAGCGACCCAACAACAAATATCTTGGAAAAATAACAAGAGAGACAAAGTTTATTGTATCAGGGGAATCCAATACCGACAAGTAAATGAATAAGACACAAGTAAAACTTTAGTATCTTTATTTCCTGCTATGCAGGCGAAACGTCTCGAAAATAATAACACCAAACTGTTGCACTTGTGTCTTTTTCATCTGGAGAGACTAAATTTACAATGAAAAAACGAAAATTATCTCTGGTTTTCTCAAATCAACTGCGAACACTAAGCGCCATCATGTTGACTTTATAGGTTGTATTAAATTCAGTAGAGTAATAAGACCCTTTAGTGGCTTACATTAATAGATGAAATATTAATTAGCTGCCACCACAACCCCATCCAATAGCCACCAAATTTAATTACCGCTCACCTAGTGCACCTTGATCTTGCAGTCCTAACTCACAGGCCGTAATGACGCGATTTCCTGCGTGGTTAATCATCCAGACTCTAGTCATGCTGATTCCAGAGCCTTGCGCCTGCTGGAAGGCTCCGGTTTAAAGATGTGAAGCGAAAATTGCAGGCGAATGTCTCAAGATGACGTATATTGAATGGATGTTCTTTTGTAAGTGTTTCGAAGACTCTGAAGCTGTGATTCTCTCGAAGCTGTGATGGGGAGTATTGAAGCTCTGATGGGAAGTCTTGAAGTTCAGGTTGAGTTTCTTGAGGCTGTGATTGAGTCTTGAAGCTTCGGACGGTGCTTTGAAGCAGTGATTGAATGTCTTGAAGCTCTAAATGAGTGTCTCACCTCTGAATGAGAGTCTGGAAGGTGTTGGTTGCCCAAGACAGAGTTTTGATCTCATATCTTCTCAACGATAGAGAGATATTCATGGGTCTGTTTATTTTCGTTTGAAGGGATAATATTATGTTTCATTCAGGGCAGGGAATGGTGGAGGCTCGTTCCTCCGGCCTCTAATAGCTAGGAAGATGGGCTAGCTAACCATACTCACATAGTTACACTTACGGACATACATTAATTAAATTGAATATTCAGCAAACTAACACATTTTACACTGGAGATAGAATCATTTTGCCACTCGAATGAAATTACACATATAATAAGCTCTCATTAGAGGAACGTTTCGCTCTTCCATGAGGAAAACGTTTCCCGATAACATCTGCACATTCTGTTTCAATAGCCAAAGCTTGCTTTTGTAAAGGGTAAAGAAAATAGAAGGGTGCTCAATAACCCATCAGTGAAAGGTTTGAGCGGCCCGGGAAGTCACAACGATCCAAAATGTTCCGGCGATCTCTACTAACAGTGCCTCTCCTATCTTTATTTGGTCCCATTTGTTTATCAGTTTACTGCGAGGCAAATACCCCCGAGTTCCGCTGCTCGGAATGTTACGCTTGACTCTGTTTACCTCTGTAACTAAGGTGTGAGGATGAAAATTCATCACTCTGATATACTGGTATTACTATTAAGTCTACTACTACTACTACTACTAATAATAATAATAATGTGTGAATTTTCAACGCAAAATCGCACCGTAACTAATGATCGCCAGGACACTGATGCTTCTCACGTTCCTGGTAAAAGTAATTTTCTTAAGAACCTCATATAAGATATTAAGGGATCTACGGGAGAGTTATTGGTGCTTACCAGGAAGGACCAACTTATTGGTTCTTTCCAGGAAAGACATCCTAATAGGTTCTTTCAAGGACCTATTTATAAGTTCTTGCTAAAAGCGTATTGGCGATAACTAGGACGGACTCTCTTCTTCCCCACTTTTCTCATTTAAATATGTGCTCAGGTTGGGTCTAATATTTATGTGTTAGAAATACCACTTCCGAACCAGTTTTTACGTATGTCTACCAATGTCAGTCTTTTTCTTAGGTGATATATCCGGAATATTATCATGCTTTATGTAATGTTGTCAATCCATATGGGTCATTAATAATAATAATAATAATAATAATAATAATAATAATAATAATAATAATAATAATATTAATAACATGTTATGGTTTAGTTAGGGCTAAGAGCTATTATCCTAACTCAGATCACTGACGCATTTACAGGCTAAAGAGCTGTTATCTTATATCAGTTTATTCACGGACAAAGAGCTTGCCTAACGTACGCTGTACTTCCTTACCCAGGATGCGTTCTCCAACATCCCAAGTATCTATTTACTGAAAATAATTCCTGATTATGGTGCTGAACTGACCACCTCAAAACCTATTTCTCCAAGGACTGACTGAAGAAGCCCATCGCGTAGACGAAATGTTTCAACAATAAAGATACCACCCGCCCCAGGATTGAACCCGAGTCCTTCGGTTTCTCCATGCTCTTGGGCTACAAACTTCCCGAAGGGAAATTTCCACAATAAAACGACCCAGGAGAAAAATATATTCCTGCGATTTTTTTATTATTTTTTTTTATTTCGTCAACAAAAGATAAACAAAACACTAGACAAAGGATGTTTTGTTCTGGTATTAATTTCATGGGCTTCCGGGAGAATAAAAAGCCACAATACCGTGGCTGGAACAGTTCACAACTACCCCACAATTCCCATCCCACAATTCCGATCCCACAATTCAAAACCATCCCACAATTTCCGTCATACAATTCACAGTTATCCCACAGATTCCATCCCATAATTCGCAACTATCCAACAATTCCCATCCAACAGTTCACAACTATCCCACAATTTCAATCCCACAATTCACAACTATCCCATAATTTTCATCCCACAATTCACAACTATCCCACAGTTCCCATCTATCACACAATTCCAATCTCACAATTCACAACTATCCAACAATTCCCATCTATTACACAATACCCATCTCACAATTCACATATATCCCACAATTCACAATTATCCCACAATTTGCATCTATAGTTTTCTCTAGGGAATTGTGGTACAGTCTTGTGATAACTTTTAGCTCCGGTCATATCGTAGCAGCAAGAAATCTAGACAGCATCAGCTCTGAGATTAGCAACAAATTAACGAGTCTATCATCCGGGTAATAACTTTAATTACCCAAGCATATAATTGTACACATTGTGACCCCGCACAGGACGCAATGTGATCCTCATGGGGATTAAGGGATGAGCTGTGTGTGTACAACATCACTCGCAGGATGAGCTGCAAGGTCACACAACAAACCAGTCGCTCAGGCAGCAAAAAAATGTAATTAATTACACTCTCATGACACAGGTTATTTCCCAGCCCCGACGTGACGATCTTTTATTATATTGTGGGATTAGCTCACCATTTTTTGGCTTTAGAAATTTCGTACTGGAAATTTGTTTTAGCCTTTGGGTCAACAATATATTTTCCTATGATCAATTTGCCGTAGAGAAAATGGCTGGACACATCTCTGAAGGTTTTGGTGGGACAACTTTTGACCCTCTGTCTGTACCAACAATCATTGAGCTTATTAAATTTTGCTCTATTGATGCAAAATTTGTGTTTATCGGCGAATTTTACACTCAGAAATTTGTTATGGCAATGGGAAATCCTCTCTCACCAGTCCTCAACAATTTGCACATGGAATAATTCGAAACGAGACTGCGCGAGAGAGAAACGTCCCAGTGAAAGCGCAGTTTTGAAGACCTTCAAAAATGAGAAACTTTCGTACCAGTAGCAATGGTTCTCGTAATATTTTTTTTTTCAACCAGCGAGTTCAACTTGTTGTTTTCAGGGTACTGTTGTTGCTGTTGTTGTTGTTGTAGTAGTTTTTGTTGTTGCTGTTACTGTTATTTAGTTGTAATAGTAACAATAATAATAATGATATTAATACTATTAATAATAACAATAATAAAATAATAAAAAAAGTAATAATAATAACAACAACAACAACAACGACGACGACATAAATAATAATAATAATCACAGGAAAATAATAAAAATAATAATAATAACAACAACGACATAAATAATAATCACAATAATAATAATAATAATAATAATAATAATAATAATAATAATAATAATAATAATAATAATAATAATAACAAAAATAATAATAATAATACAACATACATCACACAATATACGTCAAGCAAATAAACACAAATTTCGCTTCCGAGAGATTTGTGGCGAGCAGAATGTTTTTGTGGAATTGTTGTTGACTGTCTGTGGAACACAGACTCGGACACAATTCACCAGCCTCATAAATTATGCGGTGAACAACGCGGAAGAGACGTAATACACTCCAGGGTCATTTGTGTCACCCATTACAGTCCAGTAACACGGAAAACCTCACCCATTTTAGTTTGTGTTACGAAAAGATCGTCTTTCCTTCTCCTTGTGTTACGAAAACATTGTCTCTCTCTCTCTCCCTCTCCCTGTGTTACGAAAACATTGTCTCTCTCTCTCTCTCTCCCTGTGTTACGAAAACATTCTCTCTCTCTCTCTCTCCCTGTGTTACGAAAACATTGTCTCTCTCTCTCTCTCTATCCCTGTGTTACGAAAACATTCTCTCTCTCTCTCTCTCTCTGTTACGAAAACATTATCTCTCTCTTTCCCTGTGTTATGAAAACATTCTCTCTCTCTCTCTCTACCTGTGTTACGAAAACACTCTCTCTCTCTCTCTCTCACTGTGTTACGAAAACATTCTCTCTCTCTCTCTCCCTGTGTTACGAAAACACTCTCTCTCTCACTGTGTTACGAAAACATTCTCTCTCTCTCTCTCCCTGTGTTACGAAAACATTCTCTCTCCCTCTGCTTGTGTTACGAAAACATCGCATTTCTCTATTCTTGTGTTACGAAACACAATCCCACATTTTTTAGTTTATAAATTAGAATGTAAATTCCTGTATTGTCATTTCAATTGAAAGCATTGTTATCGGAGGCTAGCAACTGCTTTGTTGCAATGCTGTGTTAGGGTCATAATAGTAATTGTTGCGTTAAGAGGCACCACAGTGCTTGCTGTGTTAAAGACAGTGCTTGCTGTGTTTCATAAAGTGTTTGTTGTGTTATAGATAGCCATTATCTAACACAGCCATTGCTGTGTTAGATAAAGGACCTTGTTGTTAGAGATTGAGCATTAGCTATATTCATTCTCTCCCTGAGCTCACACCTGGATCCTTTATATCAGTCTCTCCAAAACTAGTGTCTAACTTCTCTGTTTACAATGCATGCCTAATATATATTTTGCTCAAAATACGTTAGCTTTTGTCGTCTCGCTAGAATCTCCATTTCAATTCTAAATGAAGTTTGCCCCCTCTCAAAAAAGTTGACCTGTATTTCCTGCCTTTATCATTCTCCCAATGAAGCCAATTCCACACTTTTTAAACTTTCTTCCAGGAGAAGTTGAACAGATTCTGCCCAGACGCTTCTTCAGAAATTTCAGTTATTTTTTCCACACCCTCTGAAAAGACTTCTTCAACACTCATCTTTAAGGAAAAGCATCAGAAGTGTTCTCACGTCTTCAGTACTCTTATGATACTAGTGAGTAGAGGTACCGAAAAGTCCTCCCAACATGAAGTAGTATGTATAGTTTGTATCAATCAGTATATATATATATATATATATATATATATATATATATATATATATATATATATATATATATATATATATATATATATATATTCTTGATTGGTGGTGAATAGTTAATTGAAGCCTTTGTAACACTCTTGTAGTCGAGACATAACTGTGATCAATTTCCAGAGTAATAGAGTAATTCAACCTTAGCAGCCCAGCTTGAGACTTCCTTGTGTGCTGCCTGCTCAACCAAACTGTTGCTGATAGCTGCCCACAAGCTCACAGAGCCACCACTGTTTCATTTACCAAGATCCTGAAAATATCTCCACCTTACTTCCTCCATGACTTGCCCGTTACCTTCCGTCTCTCTCCTCCTAGCATAAGATCTCTCCCCCATCTAACTCCTGCACTGTTCTTGGAACTGACTGAGACGAACTCCGGGAAATTATACGCATTGATTTGGACTCAAACCAATGAGGCTTCCTATTGTGTCGGGAGACTTTCTGAAACTATCGGTCTTCAAATGGAGGTGCTTATTTCCCGATCTTCCCTGGCAGAACACCAGTGCTCTTACCAGCTGGCTTGAGTCTTGAAATTATAGAAGGATGTGTTTAGGTAATTTCTAAACTTCTAGATACTTTATACACACAAAATAAAAATACTAACAAGTCACTTTTCATTTAGATGATCACCAAGTTGTACTCTTGTCACCACACTAGCATCAGTGGTGTATATGTATATCAGTGGTATATATGTATATCAGTGGTATATATGTATGTCAGTGGTGTATATGTATATCAGTGGTGTATATGTATATCAGTGGTGTATATGTATATTAGTGGTGAATATGACAGTGGTGTATATGTGTATTAGTGGTGTATATGACAGTGGTGTATATGTATATCAGTGGTGTATATATATATCAGTGGTGTATATGTATATTAGTGGTGCATATGTATATCAGTGGTGTACATGTATATCAGTGGTGTACATGCATATTAGTGGTGTATATGAATACCAGTGGTGTATATGTATATTAGTGGTGTATATGTACATTAATGGTGTATATGTATATTAATGGTGTATATATTTATTTCGTATGTGTTGGAGTCCATTTCAATGACTGTTATTATTTACTTTTCTCATAGAGCAGATAAATTTATTAGGCGTCATGATTATTATCTTAGACAAAACGTTTGTTAAATGTCGTTTTGGAGGTGAGTGAAGCATCACCAGTCAGGCGTATGAACAGGCCAGATAGATTTTTAAAAATGTCTATTTAAAAATGTCTATCAAGGCTGAAATGAAAACTGAATAGCTTAAAACTAATTCTGCCTCCAGTATAAAAACTTGCTTTTGTACTAAATTATGAAAAAAAAGGCCTACTATATAGGTGAAAACGTTGCACAAGAGCATCAGGCATCAACGTTTAGCTGCATTCTCTTCTCCACGAGAGACGATCTCGTTCAGTATCACAGAATCCAACAACATTCCTGTTGACCAACAACATTTCTGTTGACCGGGATATTACACGGGTGACCAGCACTCAGTGCGTGAAGGTGTCCAATATCTCATCTCTCAAAAATGTTGAAGGTCTTTTTTTCCCTTTTGAAGCTTTCCTTGCCAGTCCACTGAAGCCAAGACGAGGCATTAGAGCGAATGATAGCGAAAAGTAACGCTCGTCTGGAATTCTCTTTTATTGCAGAACAACTCCGATCTCTTTATTTTTATTCTGATTCTTTCCTCGTCTGGAAGGACTATTATTATTATTATTATTATTATTATTATTATTGTTATTATTATTATTATTATTATTATTATTGCTATTATTGTTTGTATGGTTATTATTATTTTTATTTTATTAATTGGGAAAAATGTCAAACCTGTAAGGGTCATATAACACCTCAGAAATGAGAGGTAATCAGGTTGGCCCCCCTGAAGGGCGTCTGAAGAGGAGCGCCAAGAGTTCTTATTTCCCCTTGAAGAGAACACTCACACTCACACACACTCACACACACTCACACTCACACACACACACACACACACACACACACACACACACACAAATACATTAAGTCTTTTTCACTCAACTTTTTTTAAGCTTTCAAGTATTTTCATATGACTATTGATTACTTTGATTCAGCAACACGCCTGTGAGAGGCTTGCTCACTGTAACTAACTGCACGAGCCGCTGTCACCAACACATGATCAACAAACACTGTTGTAACTTTCTTGTAACAAGGTTATATACCTTTTAGTCAAATATTACTAAAAAACAATTTGCCAACACTACACATTATTCCATATATATATATATATATATATATATATATATATATATATATATATATATAATGTTTAATCAAAGTGATATCTCAATTCATTCTCTTCCACGTAACTGGGTCTTTGTAATCTGTAATTAAATCAATGATTAACTACATCGTTAAAACCAATTAACCTCAATGTTGAAGTTAAATACTGTTAACTGTGGTTCGTGAGTCACGGGTCAAGTGCTAACTTCTGAGATGGTGGACGTTAGCTTGGCGTTAGGTAATGTTAACCTGATGACTGAGAATGTTAGACTAAGGTCTGAGGCCTCTGGGCTCTTTACAAGCGGTAGCTCAAACAGTCCTGAGCTCTACAAGCGGGTCTGGAAGCTCTACAAGCAGGTCTGGAGGCTCTACAAGCGAGACTGGTCGTTCCTGTCGCCACTGCTGGTCTCATCATTCACTACGACCTCCTCTCAATAGACACAATCCCCCCCAGGTCGTCCAGCCATCATGAGATATTGAGTGAAGACCTTATCGCATTACGTCTTGATGGGCATGATTGAGCGCGAGGGACCGTCTTGAGTGATTGTAGGAGTATTGGGGGATTGTAGGAGTACAGGGTGATTGTAGGAGTATTGGGTTATTGTGTATATAAAAGCCGCACTGCACGATGGTGATTGTCTTGGTGATTGTAGGAGGAGTATTGGGACAATGGTGGTTATCCATATGGTTAAATGAGGAATACCGGACGATGTTATCGTCTCGGACGATGGTGATTACTGTGGTGATTGTAAGGGAAATATTGGACGATAGTATCCGTCTTCGTGACTGATATTAAATGGCATTGATTCTATATGCAAAATCCACTGTACATTTGCTATTTTCCTGCTTTTTATATATTAATATGAAACTCTTATATGTCCAATGAACGACGATATTAAAATACTAACATTTCATCTAGGATTTGGAAATGTGGAGAAGCGTAGTTTGTTTACCAAGTGTAAAGCTGCGTATGACATGTAAACCACATGTTGTAAATACTTTAATCTTTAAAACAGGGGGTTAAAATAAATTCAAAGTGAAATTGAAAGTGGAAAAATGTTTTTTATTGCCAGTAGATTCAGTATATAACTGCTATAAGAAAATATTATATGTTATATAGGTTTAAGGGAAATCTCCCGATTATGGAGATTATAGAAGTACAGTTGTTGGTGTAACACAGAGTCGAAAAGGGGATAAAAATAAGACACTTACAGCAAAAGGATGGGTGTATGTGGGACCTGCTTAGCTTGGGCCAGTAAGCCTGCAGCTGTGCTCCTTCTTTCTTATGTTGTCTTGAAAGCATAGCATCGAAGATCCATTGTGGTCTAGAGTGACGTATGTAGAAAGTACTGATTTGAGAGTTGGATTGAAGACGAGCAACAAACACCCAGAAGTGTGATTGAGGCCACAACTTTGAGTAGCTTTAAATATAGGTTGAACGGGTGAGTGGGTGTGAATTGGACCTGCCTAGCATAGGCCAGTAGGCCTACTGAAGTGTTCCTTCATTCTTGGTCATGAAAAGTCACCGATAAAAAATCGAGGATAGGAATAAAATAAATAAAATTCTATGTAAAGAGTGTGTCACTTGTTGACAAACTCTTACATTATTCCCATTACATAAATTTTGATAAGAAAATGAAAAATATCCAGGGGATGAAAGTGGAAGTTGCTAAATACGTCGACTGCAACTCACATGTCAAAGAGATAATTGCAACCCTCGGGGGAGAGGCAAGAATGTGCAAGACGAGCCTTTAAAATTAAAGGCAGCTTTTCTTTATTTTCATTTAAATCAGTATTTTAGTCAGCAGTTCATGCCTTTTCTGTCGGATAAATGCTGGCCTGAGGGAATTTGATTTGTTTAATTGACGAATTTAAAGCATCAGAGGACCAGCACTAGAATTAACAATAGTTTTTTTTTACATTTACGTATGGCTTTTTTTTTAGCATTTACAATTTTCTTTGTTGTCACTTGGTGACTAAAAGAAATATATATTAGGTTGCAAATGAAAAAGCCTTTCCAGAACATATTAATTATACTTAGTATCTATCATAGTGAAGAGAGACATTATTGATAATGTTATTGTTGCAAAATGTCGACAAGTTGATAAATAAGACATATGCAACACTTGGCTATCTTTATTACCGGAACGTTTCGCCAATGGAGGGAACCAGGTATTGTACATGTCTTATTCATCAACCAGAGATAGCTTGAAGAAAAAAAATCATGAGTCTCACGACGTTTTTCACAATGGTTGTTCTGCATATTGTGATATCACCTCAGACGTTACTCTCTGCCTTGTATATATGGTGATTGTTTTTTATGAACTTACTGTCTCTTCTGTTTTGTGTGTAGTGTTATTGTCTTTTGTTTTCCCATGCTGGGTTATTACACCCTTCCACAGAGAGGAGACTGACGTCAACTTTACAAGACGTTACTACTGATCATCTTTCTGAAGTCATACACCGAGAGGTCCTCAGTATGGGTCGAACTCTCTTGCCAGGATGCGAATATTTCATTGTTTTGTGATCGGAACTGTGCATTAGTAGGCAGCAATAAATACACGATAAAGTAGAAATAAATGATGGCATTGATATATACATTTTTTTTTCGAATGTATTGGAATTCATGGCACATCCATTTGAAGTCAATAAATATTTGAATAATGAATAGTACACAAATAAATACGTGTGGACATAGGTTAAATTGAATTCATTTATTAGTGGAATATACAGGATATATACACGGTGAGTTGTATGTCTCTCTGTGTATAGGTATTGAAAGCTTATTTTAATCCATATCAGAGTTATTAATTTTTTTTTGATTGATGGTGAAAGGGGGTTATGCAGCTTTAATGACTCCTCGTGCAGTCGATAGACTTTAAACCCCCATTAACCAAACCGGTGGAGCAGAAGTGGGCTGAATTTTGGGTGGAAACCACACAGCTATGGCAACATCCCACCTCATTACCTTCACGAAGATGAGAAAAGTGAAGAGGCTTGAGTAGGAGGTGTCTTAGATGTGACGTAAATAGTTTAAAAAAAAAGTGACAAGTTGAAGAGACACTTTTGCGCACACATTATATATATATATATATATATATATATATATATAATAAAAGACAGATCGGAGATTAGAGGTATATTAAGAAAAATCCAGTGGTATTCATTGTAATGTATATTGGGTCATGCCAAGAACCAGGGCGAGTAAGAAAGAAATATAAAAATGGAACGTTTCTCATGAATAAATTTCACCCGGATCTTGATCAGGAAGAAGAGATGGAATGGAACTTTTATTTTTTCTTTGCAAATATGATCGTTGGGGGAGATGCTATCCTGGTCAGTTTATTTCTTTTTTTTTATTCTGTTCTCACCATTGCTATTTTTTTCTCTTTAGTTTTGTCTTTATATGTTTTGTATTTGTTTTTTGGTCTTTTGTATTTCTGTTGCGTCGTTGTTTGTTGATTTTGTGGGTTCGTGTGAGATCACGTTTGAGTTTCCTGAGAAACATGAGATTAATAATAATAAATCTCATTATTATTATTATAATTATTATTATTATTAAAGCATTTTTCTCATAGCGAGTTTTCTCAAGCCTCATTATACTGAAAGACGTATACTTAGTTGGTACACTGAAAGACTTATACTTAGTTGGTACACTGAAAGACGTATACTTAGTTGGTACACTGAAAGACATATACTTAGTTGGTACACTGAAAGACGTATACTTAGTTGGTACACTGAAAGACGTATACTTAGTTGGTACACTGAAAGACGTATACTCAGTTGGTACACTGAAAGACGTATACTTAGTTGGTACACTGAAAGACGTATACTTAGTTGGTACACTGAAAGACTTATACTTAGTTGGTACACTGAAAGACGTATACTTAGTTGGTACACTGAAAGACATATACTTAGTTGGTACACTGAAAGACGTATACTTAGTTGGTACACTGAAAGACTATACTTAGTTGGTACACTGAAAGACGTATACTTAGTTGGTACACTGAAAGACATATACTTAGTTGGTACACTGAAAGACGTATACTTAGTTGGTACACTGAAAGACGTATACTTAGTTGGTACACTGAAAGACGTATACTTAGTTGGTACACTGAAAGACGTATACTTAGTTGGTACACTGAAAGACGTATACTTAGTTGGTACACTGAAAGACGTATACTCAGTTGGTACACTGAAAGACGTATACTTAGTTGGTACACTGAAAGACGTATACTTAGTTGGTACACTGAAAGACTTATACTTAGTTGGTACACTGAAAGACGTATACTTAGTTGGTACACTGAAAGACATATACTTAGTTGGTACACTGAAAGACGTATACTTAGTTGGTACACTGAAAGACTTATACTTAGTTGGTACACTGAAAGACGTATACTTAGTTGGTACACTGAAAGACGTATACTTAGTTGGTACACTGAAAGACGTATACTTAGTTGGTACACTGAAAGACGTATACTTAGTTGGTACACTGAAAGACGTATACTTAGTTGGTACACTGAAAGACGTATACTTAGTTGGTACACTGAAAGACGTATACTTAGTTGGTACACTGAAAGACGTATACTTAGTCCACTGTAAGATGTACATTCAACCAGTATACTGAAAGACGTACACTCAATCAGTACATTGAAAAACGTACAATCATCACAGTACACTAAGAGACGTACAGTCTGGCGCTGCACCATTACAAAGACGGCAAGGCACCAAAACCATTAAAAATATTTATGAATATCACGTGAGGGGGGGGGGTGAAATAACATATCTCAGATAGCGTAGTATATAAGAGGTGGGCTTTTCATTTCCGACAGCCAAATAGCTCCTCGGTGAAGTGGACTTCCTGTCACATTTGCATTAATTTACGTTCCATCTCTATTCAGTTTTCTCACATAATGGCGCTTTAAAAGTGCTTCATCAATAAGGGGAGTTAAGGGAGGCGTTATGAATATTCTGATGTCCAATAGACAATGAGAGAATTCGGGACAGGTTATTATTCTTATTCCTATTATTTTCTTATTATTATTATTATTAGTAGTAGTAGTAGTAGCAGTAGTAGTATTAATAATAACTGATACATTTGCCTAATAATAATGAATGATCATTATAAGTGACGTAGAACGTGTTTAAGATCATGATTATAATAATGATAATGACTGATAGTGATTACAATCTTTATTGCACAATAAATTTCTCTGACGAATATAATTAAAAAAACAAAGACTCAATGTCCAGACGAAAACTACAATTATAGACTACATTTCGTTCTAAGTAGAGTTTCTTATAGCTGTACCTAGAGCGAAACATGGTAGACGTTTAATCTTCAAAAGGGACATTTACGAAGAGACGAGGGGAGAGACTTTGGTTAGCGATAGTGATGGACACTGGTTGGCAGATAATGAGGGTTGGTTGAGGTGATTAGGAGAGCATTTAAGGATTTTCCTGGAATTCTGTGATGGTTTCCCCCAATTTCCATAGTCTTCTCTAAGGCATCACCCCCATAACGTTCAGGTTTCCGCCTCTTCCATTTATCTGGTCAGCCACACAGGGCACACAGCTCGTACATTCAATTTAAACACACAGAGAGTTCTTTCATACGTGTGTCGGCGAGGAATATGGCAGAGTGGTTCTTTATTCTCCTGTGTTAGGTCAAATGAGATCAATAAAACTTAAAGATAATAACAGTGAGATTCCATGCAACACACGATAAAATTATGCATTTCAATTCGTGGTAATGTTGGGAAGTCACAAACTGGTGGCAAGCGGTGGGATGCCACAAACTGGTTGCAGCGGTGGGATGCCACAAACTGGTGGCAGCGGTGGGAAACTCCTGCATTTGCCTTACTGTGTTTTCCAAATGATAGATCCTCTGACAGCAGTGGAATACTAAAAATAATAATATCAGCAGCAGTAAGGCCTGGTCACAGACCGGGCCGCAGGGGCGTTGACCCCTGGAACTCTCTCCAGGTATACTCCAGTATGTAACTATATATCTCGCCTCAGCCTGAGTAACAGCATCCTGGATTCGTCGCCAGACTACCAGGTGACCTCCACAGCTTCCTGGTCTCTCTCAGTCACGGGACACCACCACTCATCTGCGCCTCGCTCTGTATCCCAACAGTTTTCCAATATCTGATCTAATAAATTCTCTTAAGTGTTTACGTTAATGTGTGTGTGTGTCCCAGCTACATTAAATATTCATAGTATCAGAGAAACATCAGTGTTTTGTATACATCCATTATATGTGTTGTAATGGAGTAATATACGTTCATTCAGTTATTGCGCGAAGCTGTGCGTAGGAAGTCTAACGTATTTTTGTTAGGAGCAACGACTTTCGCTCATCTGTGGGCTTTACAAATACTTGATAAAGCTTCTTTTTAGTGAAACATCTTACTAATAAAGGTCTCCTTCAGCTTTATGTATTATTTTACGACTATACAAGCCATCTTGTTCTGAAAACCCCATCAAATCATTATTTCTTTTAGAAGTCATGTTGGCGTTTGAATTAATCATTACTTGGAAAAAATCATCAAATCTTTATAACTTCAAGAAGTCATGATTACATTCTTAAAAAAGTCATCATGTCATCAAGTCATCCTAACTAGAAAAACTTTACCGGTGAGCGAAACGTTTTGTTTGGATGTGTCTTTCTTATTACCTTGTCTTCACCTTGTCTTTCTATGTCCTTATCTTTCTGCCTCTATGCCTTCGACTTCCTGCCATTTCTTGCTTTTAATCTCGCCATTGAAGGCGTCATAATCCTTAATATCCTGATCATAACTGAAAAGTTTTTCCGTAAATGTTCCCAAAATTGGTCAGAGAGTGTTCCAAATTGTCGCTTTTATAAGCAATCTCCTCGTGACCTATTTTTTTTTTTTTTCGTTTTCTTGATAGTTGCCAAAAGAAAAAGAAAACACACACAAACTCAAGAGCAGAAGAGGCAACGAAGCGACAAGAAGAGGATAGAGAAACATGGAATAATTCACAGATAATCTGTACTTAGGAGGCTATCAGGTCACATCAATGGGTCCAGGACGGACCGAAACGTCGTCAAAAGTTCCTCTCGTAAGTGCGGGTTGTCCGTGAATAATTCCAGCCATTGTATTGTGACTTACATATTTTTTTCTTCGCTTGAGACAACGTAAACCTTTATTAATGGTATTTAGAGTAATTTATTTGGATCTAATTCTTAATTTTTAGGCTCAAGAACCTTTCACTCAGACGTGAGGATTCATGTAGTTGCTCTTACTGCTGGACCCACCAAGACCCTCGTTGCCTTGTTCAGATGGACTTGACACCGCGAAGTCCTTCGCTGTCTTGTTCAGATGAACCTGACACCGCGAAGTCCTTCGCTGTCTTGTTCAGATGAACCTGACACCGCGAAGTCCTTCGCTGTCTTGTTCAGATGAACCTGACACCGCGAAGTCCTTCGCTGTCTTGTTCAGATGAACCTGACACCGCGAAGTCCCTCTTTGAATGAGAGGTCTGGGCGACGTACGAGATTGCCGGAGATCGTAAACACGTTTATAGTGGAGTCCATGAAGGTGTTGGACGCCAGAGAGATGAGGAAAATAGGAGAGGTGAGTTGAGGAAAGGTGAGAGGGAAAGGCTGAAAAAATAAATAAAAGACGAAGAAATAGAGAAAGGAGTGAGAAGAAGGTAAAGTGAAGGAGGATGTTGAGAAAAAGAAATTGGCAGAGAAAATAAAAAGAGAGATGAGAACAGGTAGAAGAAAGAGAAAAGAAAAAACAGGGGAAGAGGCTGGCAAAATGCAAGAAGTTGAAATATGAGGGAGGGAAGACTGAAAAGAAAGCAAGAGATGTTCATGATGCAAAAATATTTCTTGGGCAACAATTTGCTTTTAGATTACGGATAAACAGGTGCCTCCTGTCGTGGGAGCTTTGTCATGCGAGGCACTGTGCCCCCCTGGGGGCGTGGCAACCATCACATTTCACAGTACCAAATTTATTGCGTGTAAAAAAAGATATTCTAAAATATACTTTTTTTCAGAAATGGTAAAGCTTCTTAACTTTTTTTTTGCAATTTGCGTAAATGTTGAGTGTATCTGTCTGTAGCAACAGCTCTGTTGCAACAGATCTGTTGCAGTGAGACGCTTGTCGTTGGAGCCAGGCTTTCGACTTAACCAACGTACGTAGGGATGCCAGTGGTGGGAAGAACTAGGATGGGCTGCCTACTATAGCTTTCATAATTTGTTGCGTCTTGACGATGGTCCAGGAGGAAGCGAAAGGTCGTCGTAAGGTGCCTCTCTTAAGCGCGAGGTTTCCAGTGAATTGTTCCAGCCACAATATGACTTTTTTTTTATTCTTTGTAAGAAATGCATTCAGTGTCGAACCTTCCAGGGAGGGAGGAGGAGAGGGGGGGGGGCGGTGGTACTTCGATGAGAGTGAAGGGATCTTGATGCAAGACATTAAAGTTATCATTCTCATCCTCATATTAAACCTGATTACTTGAATTTCTGAAGGCGCTATGTAACGCTTACGAGTTTAGCATATGACCTTGACGATGACATTTATATTAATAATAATAATAATAACAAATAATGATAATAATAATAATCGCTATTAGTTCACACAAGCACCTGAATTACTGGGAACGTTTGGAGTCCCTTGACCTGTACTCCTTGGAACGCAGGCGAAAAAGATGCATCATAATCTACACCTGTGGCTGAGCCCAAATCTGCACACTTTAAATCACTCTCCACGAAAGCAAAAGTCTAGGCAGACGGTGCAACATACCCCAAATGAAAAGCAGAGGAAACAAAGCAAGTGTCAGGGGCCCAATTCTGTTCAACAGCCTCTCAAAGGGGGATTACCAATAGACCCGTTTCTATCTTCAAGTGGGAACTCGACAGATACCTAAAGTCAGTGTTCGATCAGCCGGGTTGAGGCTCGTACGTTGAATTGCGTGCGGCCAGCATTAACAGCCTGGTTGATCAGGCCCTAGTCTACAGGGAGGACTGGTTGAGGACCGAGTCGCGGAAGTGTTGAGCTCCGGAGCAACCTCCAGGTAAGCAGGTATCTACCAAGGCAGCAATTGGATTAATAATAGTAGAAGTGTTTCTTTTTCTTTGGGGGGAGAGGATACTTTACCTCGGTGGGACACGACTAGTGTGCTGAAAAATAATAACTAAAAATAGTTATGTTTGCTGTTTCTTTCTCTCTCTCTCTCTTAAACGAGAAATAGCTGCGCATCTCATTTGTCCCCACTGTATCTTGCAACAACCCGGGCTACGTTTTACAGCTTCCTCTGTTAAAGCTTCCTGCTCCCTCTGTTGCGTCAAGTATTGTCGAGCAGCTGCGTCTCACCTCTGGAATCGTCTGATATTAGAGGCTTGTTTGGCATTTTATGTCTCTTACATCAGGACTGGAAACGTATTTAATGTCACCACCGAATCTTGCACCAGGGTTGCCTTTAACATCTTCCAATACTAAGTTTCCCATTTTTCTATATTGTATATCTTATATGGAAGAACAGATGCATAATTAATAAAGAACGTCCGGTTCTTACGTTTTATAATGCGTCGTCTCGATTCGGATTTGGGGAGGTATACACACAGAGAAGAGGTATGTATTTCTCATTGTGTATACACACCGAGAGTTTATTATAATCATTATTTTAGGAAGTAAATCATGCTTGGTATCTGTTTTCAGGGTAACAGAAGCAACGACGCACTTGCCCTCAGTAAACGTTAATTCCCAACACGCTAAAAAATTTAGCGTCTCATATCCCTCGGTATCTCAAGCCAGGGATGGCTCAGTGTCTGGATGAAAGGGTGAATTAACCACAAAGATAAAAGCTGCACAAGCAACGTTTATTGGGACGCGGACTGATACGTTGTCCCAGTAAAAGCTTGTACCTCTAAGTGTTGACATACGACTATTTCCATAGTCGTATGTCTGGTTTTATTACATCCAATAAGAGGTGTTTAAATGAGCGTTGTTTTTCCTGATAAAAACGATTTTTCTTTAAACTAATCTGGCAAGAATCGTGAAATAATCATTTGAGTAAATTTAGCCTTAATTCCGTCGTGGAGGATGCTTCCTCCTTAGGATCCGCCCTCCTTCGGTCCTTCCCTCCATCCTTCCAACCCACCCTCCGTCGGTACACTAATCCTATCTCCTCCTCCGCGGGATCAAAACATTTACTAAAGATTGAGGTGGTGGTGTAGTGAGCCAGGTCACGTTAACATCAACACGACACCGCCAACAACAGTGAGGTGAAACTAGGTCACGGCCACGACAGGATCCGTGAGGTCAACTTAGAACACATTACGCGACGCGGAAGAAGTGGTTTACATTACGTGACTCCACCACGGAACAAGGCAGTTTATGGGAACTCAGGGCCTTTTAGAGCTGGTTAAGACACCTGGCATTAGAAACGACGAGTTAGACAGGACACTGAGTTGTTAGACAGGTGTTAGATACTAAGTTGTTAGACAGGGAAGTCTTAGACCCGGATGTCATAGTTGTAGTAGTAGTAGCAGTAATGGTAGCAGTAGTAATAGTAAAGTAGTTGTAATGGTAAAAGTAGCAGTAGAATGATCCCGTATGAAAAATACAGTGCCTGGAGAATAGCAAGCACTCAGAGCTGAGCCACGAACTAATGAGTAAAATTCAGAGATCCGGCGAGAGATTAGCTAAGCTCCACCTCACATATTAGAACGAAAACGTCGTCCAAATTTAATTTCTAATTTGCGCCTTTGCAGTGATTTGTTCCAGTCACAGTATTGTGGTTCTTAAGCTTGATGCAGATTACGAAGCAAATTAAAAGAGATATTGAATGCAGAAAGCAGTAAGAGAGATAAAATGAGTGAAGAGAATGTGATGAACCGAGACTTGTCCCTGGATTCGTCCCCGGGTTCGTCCCTGGGTTCATCCCTGAATTCGTCTCTGGGTTAGTCCCAGGGTTCGTCTCTGGGTTCAATTGTTAGTGTTGTAAATAATACAAACTTTTTTAAATTGCTTATATTATTAAGACTTTTATTTATACGTAAAAGTCTGATAGTGTCAAATTTTGACAAAAAAAAAATATTAATTTATTCTGCGTTTGTCAAAAGCACAAAGGTAGGATTTTAGTTTTGTTATGTCAGAATAACCTTTGTATCATTTACACATGTTAGAATAACCAAAAAAATCTTATTTTTTTCAAACTTGCTGTTGAGTCATTGTTAAAGTAATCATTTATATAGTCACGTGGAAGCTCTAGACCCATATGAGCCATGCAGCTCTTGAGGAATGGATAGTAATCAGACTCGATTTCAAAGTTACTTTTTTTAAAGGTTCGATACGGTGTAAGCCGTCAGTAGCCTTATAAGCCACAACAACAAGAAGAAAGTAACGATAAGAAAAAAAAATCCTGTACGTAATTTAAATAAATTCACACTGAATTGTATACCAGTTCGAGGAACTGAATTAGTGAATTTTAATAAATTCATTACTCTCGCTCGTCAAACGTACAAATTGGCACGTCCAGAAATGTTCTCTCTTGAGGAAACAATATGTAAGTGTTTTGCTAGCACAGCTGTCTTAAATTTAACATACAGAAACAGTATGCAAGACAAGCAACGGGGGACGGAAATCTTTAGCTCGAGTACTTTCACACTTTTCAGTCCGTCTTCAGGAGCTATGCAATGTTGCATAGCTCCTGGTGACGTCTTGCAGTGCAATACAAGCCATTTCCCATGGCTTGTCTTGCGTTGTTAAGATCGCTTGTCTGCCCTTGTTTTGCAAACAAGCAGTATATGGATAAAATATTAAGAGTGTCGATTTTTAGGGCGAAAGTGCCGTTAATATAAGAATTACAGAGAATATACAGCGACTATTTCTATATCCAAGATAACACCAGGATATAACAAGCAACACACATGATAACACAAAATCACATGATAACATACAATCACATGATAAAATACAATCTCTCTCTCCCTTTCCCTTTCTCCTCCTCTTCCCATTCTCTCTTTCTCCTCCTCTCTCCCGTCCCCGGCCCTTCCTTAAATAAAATAGTTTAATTAAGATTAAGGAAGAAATTAGTAGTCGAGAGCTGAAGGAGAATTGAGGCTGGTCTCAGGATGTGTGGGATGCTGCAGACCACTCATCTCTTCCCTAGAGGTGTGTGTGTGTACTCGACTATCTGTGGTTGAAGGGGTCGATTCACAGCTCCTGTGTGTGTGCTCACCAGTATGTAGTTGCAAGGATCGATTCTCAGCTCCTGGCCCCACCTATTTTCTTGTCTCTGCTATCTTCACTCTCTCCCCTGGCTTCGTGAGCCTAATCGTACCTCTTCTTAAAGCTATGTATAGATCCTGTCTCTACCAATTCATTCTGCTGGTTTCACTTCACGACTGCTCCTGACTAATTGGTTGATGTGCGCCTCAGGTGATATGCTCGGTATAATACTCACCCCAGGGTTCTCCTAGAGTGAGGTTTGAAGCCTATGTTCCCCGAGTCTGTACTCCATCTGGGGTCTTCTTTGCCTTTCCCCAGACTTCATAACTTTGCACTTGATGGGGTTAAACTCCAGTAGCCATTTGTCAGACCAGACCTGCAGCCTGTCCAGGTTTAATAGCCTTTCCTGGTCCTCATATGACTGTACTCTCCTCATTACTTTCACATAATCTGCGGACATAAGCTCAGAGACAACTGACTCAGAAATATTCAAGATATGTCAAAGTATTTTATCCACAGTGGTATATTAACAACTGTTCTTAAAAAAATACCCTGACTTTGCCCACTGTAAATAACGCATTACCACTTATTTTTTTTCTGTGTGTGTGACCTAATTCATGTCTGCATAAATAAGTCATTACGATTGTAACCAGATATAAACATGTAAATAGTTCATTAGCGTTGTATCACGTTTAGCTATCAAAACTTTGCGGTCCAGTCCCTGGACCCATAATGTACCTCTGTAATCTTTTGACTACCGCCCACATGATGGGTATGGGGTGAATAATAAAGATATTAAATTAAAAGAAAATGTGAACAGGGATTCCTTTGTCTCTATCCTTTCCGTCACATCATTCACTCATACAGTAAATAGTTAGGTTCGTCAGGAAACAGGACAAGTGTACGGGCCCTGTGGAACCCCCTTGTCACATGCACCTATTCTAACACCTCACGGACTATCACTGTTTCCTTCCTGCCAGTTATACTTTGATCCATTATACTGCATTCCCTGTTATTTCTGCCGGCTCTCCTAACTTGTGTACCAGTCCCTTATGCTGTGTTGTGTCAAAGGCTTTCCTACGGACCAAGAAGATGCGGTCTACCCATGACGCTCCAACCTCGTCTCTGTTACCTTGTCTTAGATTTTCCCGCGTGTGTGTTTGTACTCACTTATTTGTACTCACCAAATTGTGGTTGCAAGGGTTGATTCATAGCTCCTGGTCCCGCCTCTTTGCTAGCCGCTACTAGGTCCACTCTCTCCCTGCTCCAGGGAGAGAGTGGACCAACACCATTCTTTCTTCTCTACACCTCTTCCATTTACCTTTCCTCTTTCCACCCTAAACTGGTTAATTGTTCCTTGTCACTTGGCTGCTTCTAAAACGACCAATTTGCCACCCCGGCCTCATTTAGTGACTTTTATGCACACACTGAAGTGGTAATTACCTATTTGTGATTACATGTTTGAATTTGTGGGGTTTAGACCCTATCTCCTGGGCTCCTGGCCGAATGAGGTGATTGTATCTTAGTGCATTGATTTCTTGGGTAGTCTGCCTTTGCTGTTTGCATGTACAACTTCCGTCTGCATCTCCTCGTCTTAGGATTTTTCATATTAACGTGAGTATTTTGCACGCTATGAACATGTCTCCTCTCGATATTTTCCTACAGCAACATGGGATATGCTTATTGTAGCCTCTGCACAGTATCCCTGCATGGTTGTTCTTTCACTCATCTACAAATCAGTCATTAAAGCAACGATTTCCTAAATCATTTCACAATGTGTTTTACAAAAAAAAATCTCAGCATCAAAGCTTTGAACTAAATCAAAGACAAATCCTCTGAAGCCTCGTCATGCTGTTTGCAATACTGTCATTGATCGTATTGCATTATATATATATATATATAATATATATATATATATATATATATATATATATATATATATATATATATATATATATATATATATATATATATATATATATATATACAATGTATTTATAGAATTTCTTGAAGAAGAACCTTTACGGGCTGTATTAAGCATATACAGGTAGCAATCACGTCACCTATCTCCTGCCAATACTTCACCTAGCAGTAAATAGGCACCAGGGTGTTGGCCAACGTCTGTGGGTCGTATCCTGCTACCCCAGTGCACCTAATAGTAAATAGGAACCATCTTGTTAGATGTCAGAGGTGAACAACTCCAGTAAATACAATAACACCATCGTAAAATATGGACTCATATTACGCACCTATTAAGGACAGTGTCCTGGCTGGACCAGCACACAGCAGGAGACAGTAATCTGAGTAATGAGTGGGAAAAACTAATTAGACTCAGGACACAGCAGGAAATTAGCAGGAAACAGGCAAGAGACAAGCAGGAAACAAAGAGTAAATAAGCAGTACACAAGCGATAAACAAGCAGGTAACAAGCAGTAAGCAAGCGATAAACAAGCAGGTAACAAGCAGTAAACAAACAATAAACAAGCAGGTAACAAGCAATAAACAAGCAATAAACAAGCAGTAAACAAGCAGGTAACAAGCAGTAAACAAGCAGTAAACAGTAAACAAGCAATAAGCAAGCGATAAACAAGCAGGTAACAAGCAGTAAACAAACAATAAACAAGCAGTAAACAAGCAGGTAACAAGCAATAAACAAGCAATAAACAAGCAGTAAACAAGCAGGTAACAAGCAGTAAACAAGCAGTAAACAGTAAACAAGCAGTAAACAGTAGACAAGCAGTAAACAAGCGGTAAACAAGCTGTAAACAAGCGGTAAACAAGCGTCATAAGAACACACTAAATAATAATATTTTTATTGCTTTATGTGTTCAACATTCTGTTGTTTTTAAACTAATGGAAAGCACAATTTTTTGTTATGGCAGGAAAAGTGGATTACTTGCTAATACAGAGAGGGATTAAAACTGTTTTCCCTGAGAACGGCATAATTTTCCCTGACACTCGTGTCGGATTTTGTGAGTTTGTTTCTGTATAAATGTTAAGATTAAAATATAAATTGTTTGGGTCTCTGTTACGCCGGCTCCGTTATATGCAAATTTTGGCCGGAAGCGTCGAGTGGTTATACATAGGGTGGTGCTGAGGCGAGGCTGGAGCTGGCATACGCATATACACATACACATACGTGAGGTATGATTGGGCTCACGCGGATAGGAGTGAAACCAGTAGTGGCCAGCAGAATGGCGGGGTCCAGGAGCTGAGACTCGACCTCTGCAACCAAAATTAGGTGAGCGCAGACACACACTGGCAGGACTACATAGGGATCTGGACAGGCCTGGTCCATCAACTGGCTCCTGGAGTTTAATCCCACCAAATGCAAAGTCATGAAGATTGGGGAAGGTCAAAGAAGATCGTAGACAGAGTACAGGCTATGGGGACAAAGACTGCAAAACTCATTCAAGAAAAAAGATCTTGGGGTGAGTATAATACCGAGGACATCTCCTGAGGTACACAACAACCAAATAACTGCTGCAGCATTTGGGCGCCTGGCTAACCTGAGAAAGGAATCGTTCAAGACTCTGTACACTGTGTACGTCATACCCATATTAGAGTATGCAGCATTAGTATGGAACCCACACCTGGTCAAACACTTCAAGAAATTGGAGAAAGTGCAAAAGTTTGCAACAAGACAAATCCCGAAGCTATGAGAGGTCAAGGGAACTCAACGTGATGACACCAGAGGATAGAAGGGATAGAGAGACATGATAACGACGTATAAAATACTGAGAGGAATTGACAAGGTGGTCAGGGCTAGAATGTTTCAGAGATGGGACACATGAACAAAGGGACACAACCAGAAGTTAAAAACTCAGATGAGTCATAGGGATGTTAGGAAGTATTTCTTTAGCCTTAGAGTAGTCATGAAGTGGGACAATCTGGAGAGTATAGTAGTGGAGGCAGGATCCATACATTGCTTTAAGAGGTATAATAAGGCTCTTGGAGTGGGGAGAGAGTGACCTAGTAGCGACTAGCTCAGAGGTAGGGCCAGGAGCTGTGACGCAACCCCTGCAGCCACATATAGGTGAGTGCAAATACACACACACGCGCGTGGATTACATGTAATCCCTCACTCACAGAATAACAGGGTTTAAATGTAATGCTTTTTTTTCCTATAGAAATTTAGAATTCGTAAAGAGGATTTAATGAAATATTTTCACTCTGAAACCGGAGTTACGGAAGTGAAATAAATGCTGTGTGATCGCACTCTTGAGTATTGTGTGACTGCACTCGGGAGAGACCAGGCAGCACCGCCTCTTGTTTCCTTCCAAAACTTTAAGAATTTGAGAAGAAAATTCCTTTTAAATTGACCAGACTTTGATGATTCTTTCGTTGCGACTTGTCATTGAATCAGTTCACGGAAACTAGTCTAAAACAACTTTTGTTTTTTGTACTGATCACTCGTTTCGAGATGTGAACGAAAGATTTATAAAAGCGTACAGGTTATTGTTGAGACCTATAGAGTACAAGAGGAGTAGCGATGAACGACGTAGTCCTCCTGCAGGTATTAATACCTCACAACAGAGGCCGGAGTGAACCTAAATCAGTGTATATATATATTGAGAGATATGTATGTATTGACAGATACACCTCTCGGTGTGTATACATAGATAAATTCACCTCTCAGTGTATGTTCCCTTCTGTTAAGTTCTCACAGTTAATCTAAATGATGTAGATACCATTAATAATGTAGTTACCATTAATAATGTAGGTACCATTAATAATGTAGTTACCATTAATAATGTAGTTACCATTAATAATGTAGGTACCATTAATAATGTAGGCACCATTAATAATGTAGGTACCATTAATAATACAGGTACCATTAATAATGTAGATACCATTAATAATGTAGATACCATTAATAATGTGGATACCATTAATAATGTGGATACCATTAATAATGTAGATACTATTAATAATGCAGGTGCCATTAATAATGTGGGCACCATTAATAATGTAAGCACCATTAATAATGCAGGCACCATTAATAATGTAGGTGCCATCAGCGCAACCAGGGGGTTCACTTCTAATTTATTCATTGGTTCAGTGGTTCATTTAATGGTTCATTGGTTCTTATAATGGCTCATGGAAAAGTTCCATATTTCGTATAATGGTTTATATAATGGTGCAGTGGTTTATATAATGGTGCTGAGTTCTTGCATCAGCTGGTGCTGAGTAAGTCCTTGTTGCAGCTGGTGCTGAGTCCTAACAACAGCTAGTAGGGAGTGCTTGCAACAGCTGGCGCTGCCATGTGCAGGAGAGGAGTAGCAGCATCCCAGCATTAACGAGAAGATCAGGGAGGCAGCAACGGTCCATCAGTCTCCGGTAATTGACAGGAAACTCTTTTCAGGTCCGTTCGTCATTGGTCCTTTAGACGGTTTTCCAGTAGCTGGTCTCCACCTCTTCTGGGGAAGTCTCTTCCACAGCTGGTCTCCCTCCTAAGCCCTAAAAAATAGCGAACGAGCTGAGGATCTCTCTTAAATCCTCCCCATGGTTTATTTTATGTGCTAACCAGCACCATCCTGGGCTCAATCACCGCTACTTACCACCACCCCCACCACCACTATAACCACCATCATACTCCACTACCACCCCGAGGTGGATATCACAAGATCATGTAGCCGTAACTCTGTGCGGTAACTGAAAATAACTACACCTCCGCATCGGTACCTCTGTCAACACCACCCTCTGTGCCTCCGTCAGGCAAGCAAGATACCTACGACTTCAGGTCAACAAAAATGCTGTTGCACTTGCATTCAAAGTCCTAGAGCACGTGCAGAGTGTTATTTCACCCTCACCAGAGGTTGCTCACCTTCTTAAAGAAGCACACCAAGAGTATCACTACACCTGCACCAGAGGGTCGTCCGTGGTGCTATGTTAAGGTCACCTCAGCTTGGACACATTTATTGAAGGCGTTTCGTTCTTTGGATCTCGATCACTTCAAGATCCAGACACCGAAACGATGTATCTGAAGTGATCAAGGTCAAAGGAAAGAAGTGACTTCAGCAAAAGGTGTCCTAATGTTTACATTCGTGTCCACTTCCCTCACAGCAGTGTCGTACAGCTCATGTGCTCACAGAGCCGTCTACCGGCGGCCCTAATACTTTCACTGAAAACCAAAAGCATTAAATAAAAAGCTGAGGTTTATAGTTTTGACATATATATATATATATATATATATATATATATATATATATATATATATATATATATATATATATATATATATATTTTATATAACAACACTGCGACTAGCCAAGGATGCTTTGGTCCGCCTTATGGTGAGCGAACTCATGACGCTTTAGTCCACTAGACCACACAATCCTTAAGAATGGCGCATCCAGCTGGCGGGTAAAACATCTAGCTTGGCTGGATGCGCCCTTCTTAAGGAATGTGTGGTCTAGTAGACTAAAGCGTCATGATTTTTCGCTCACCATAAGGCATGGGTTCGACTGCCTGGCTAGTCACAGTGTTGTTATTGATCAATGCCACTTGTTCGTGAGTACAATAATATATATATATATATACACACATACAGTATAGTGCTGATCTCTGGCTTCAGGCTAAATATTTTATTAAGGAAAACAAAAATACCTAATTCAATCCTTTCAATTTGCCAGGAAAATCATCAACAGATTGTACAAGGTTGTTTGCATTGCACGTTCTACTTCGTGTGTGTTCTGCTTCAGCTGCATTGTACATCTCTAATTACACATGAGTATTAAACATGGTTTATATATCTTTACAATGAAGCCTTTACAATGAATAAGTGACTTGATGCCTGGATTTATTTTGGGTAACAACGTTCCTCTCCTTAAATAATTTAATCTCTGTTATTACATAGCCATGGATAAAAGAGGGGAATGTGGATCAAGATACAGAGGAGGATAAATGGATGAGAAAGCCGTCTTATCCACAAGCACAGAGGATAAACAAACTCTCAGTTATGAGAAGCAGAAACGAAGCATAAACACAGGTTTTTTATATATAGTATTAAATTATTTCAATGGTCTCAGTTGATGGTCATGATAAACCTGTCTGTTGTCGGTCAGTTTGTAAAGGATCATCACAAAAGACTTTCTCAGACGATCCGATTACTTTTTTTCTAGTTATTTTTTACTTTCCCTTCATTTCCTTGTCTTGCTTTCTGACTATCCCGTTTCTTGATTTGTCTCTCTCTGACCGTATATTTCACCATGATTTCTTGTGACCTTCCTGACCTATTATGCTCACCCTGACCTGCATTGTCTCTTGTTTCCTGTCTGACTTGTTATTCATCACTTGCCACATCGTCTTCCCTCTCCCTGGACATTTTTCTTTTTCATCCTTTTTTTTCCATATTCCTTCACTCACTGACATTTCCTCAAAGTAATGCTCTCCCTCTGATCCACCTATAATCGCCATGATCAATCTATCTTCACCCTTTTATATCCTATTGTCCACCGTCTTTACTTTCTATATTTTCTTTTTTCTTCTCTTTCTCTGGACCTTTTCGTCGAAAGCGACATCTCTCCCTGACCCTTAATTCAGGAAGGGTCACGAATAAAACGGAGATATATATAGAATAAAACTAGTTGCTATTTAAAAAAGAATTTAACCAACAAGTTAAAAGTTCAACGAGGATTCAGCTTAATATTCAACCTGAGTTAAGCTGAGACTGTAAACTGGAGTGTAGTGGACGGTCTGGGAATAAGTTATTCTTGACTCTAACATGAGAAGAAGCAGACTGAGGGAGACAAAGCTTTAAGTTCTAAGTTCAAATGAGACGAACAGGCACAAAAGAAAATATTTCTTCAATGGGATGCCAGTGAAGTAATGAAATATATTAGTGAGGTAGAGAAATCCCCTGCATCTCCTGTCCACCTAGCATGCTGACCCTGAAGACGAGGCTTCGAAAAAAAAAAAAATACGACAGAACAGCATAAGTGCTTAGGCGAGGCCCAGGAGCTACAGCTCAAACCCCCAATATATACAGTTAGATAAATACCCAGATGAATACAGCCAGGTAAAATCCTAGGTGAATACACTTAAGTGAATACACCCAACCATTACGAAGTGGAGGCTGTGTTATTCAATTTGCCTGCTGCTCTGACAGATGAATTAACACCGTAATTGCTACTCATTGCACCAGGAGACTGGAGTGCCGCAGTAATATTTTGCATGGGGAAAAAATTCTACGTCCTCCAGCTTGCAAATACATACTGTTTTCTAGCGAACATGAGACTAGGATATTTTTTATACTCTTCGAAGTACTGGGTATGTGTGTGTGTGTGTGTGTGTGTGTGTGTTGGTGTACTCATTTGTACTCGCTTATTTGTGGTTGCAGGGGTCGATTCATAGCTCCTGGCCCTACCTCTTAGCTGTGTGGTGTGTATGTGCAGGGGTATGTATATTCGGGTGCAGGATTGTGTATGTGTGGGTATGTATCCGAGCAAGTGTGTGGATGTGTTGGTGTATATGTACGTGTTGTGAAATGGAATGGTGAGACAAGTAAACAAGTGCCCTTTTCCACACATGTGTGAAAGTGTCCACATACAGGTGTGTGGGTATGTGCATAGGTGTCTGAAGGTGTGTCTATATAAAGTGCATGTATGCAGGTGTACATATATGTAGAAGTCTGTATATCTGAAGGTGTATGTATATGCACAGGTGTGTATATTTAAATGTGTTTTTATGTATGAAGATTGGATTACGCTCAGGTGTTAATACATATACTATTTTCGTTCTAATTATTTATGACTCTTAGGCAAAATAAAACTCAAAATCCCCAACTTACAATATAATATATTTAGACATAGAATTAGACGCAGAACGTTGCGTATTTAAGCCAAATATCCATTTAAATTAGCAAGATTTGCTTTGCTAATTAGGCCAAAAATTTCAGCAGCACATTCCCTGCTAATAACGGAAAATATTTTCAATCAAACGTTTGTTGCTAATTGCAACAAATGTAATAATCTATTCAACATGCATTGCTAATTACAACAAATTTCAACCAGTCACATGTTCTCTGCTAATTACGAGAAAATCACCAAATTATCAAGTTCGTAATGCTATAAGTGGTTTAGTAAATGTATATAATATATAAATATATATAAGATATTTGAGTGAAAAACTGTCTTTGAAAATCTTGCCGGAACTTCAGGGAGATTCTCCAGTGGAGTTTTTCGCCTCCCAGACATGTTTATTCTGGCGTTAAGTTGGTACAGGATATTGTAACGGGATTATGGAGCTTACTACACGATCTCGCAGTCTATGTCCGCGCTCTGGTGCCATGGCGCAGGTGTAAAATTGGGTGATGTTATGGTGGGTGGGGGATCGGTGGGGGTGGCAATGGGAGGTGATGTGTAGTGGTATCGTGAGACGGGGATGTTGAAGGGTGCCAGGGATGGGGGTGTTGTATGTTGTAATGGGAGTGTGTGGTGGTGAAAGGGGTGGGGTGCCATAGGGTGCCACCATAGTGTGCGCAGTGCTGGGGATGTTGTGTGGGCTGTGTGCCAATTATCCGAATAATCAGCACTGCAAAAATATAAGATGCTTGCTCACTTTGCAAAGTGGAAAATACAGTAACTTTAGCCACTTGGACTATAATACATGAACTTTAATATAGGACTGTCTTGCCGTGGGTTCGAATGCCACCCGTTCTGTGATTTGTTTCAAGTCGTGTTATTACGATTTCCTGAGTCATATTTATAATTCATATGTAATTCCCTTAAATTAATTTCAGATCACACTAATTCCTGAACAATAATTTCAGAGCACACTAAAATTCTTGAACTTTTACTGCAAATTTCTGAAATGGAAATGATCTGTAAGAGCTCCGAAATAGCGCATTACAGTTAAATTATGTGAGGTTCCTTTTTTTGCATGTGATTTACATTGGTAATTATCATTTTCGGTTCAGTTGTAATACTCATATCTGCAGGAATATTGCTTATCCTCTCGTGGGTAGTGATAAATTCTTTCTCAGCTGTCTCATAAAAGTAGGAGAATTGAACACCATTGTTAGAGGATCAAAATGCAGGAGTGGATCGAACTCCACTGAGAGGAGGATCAAACACCACTGTGAGGAGGATCAAACTCCACCGTGAGGAGAATCAAACCCCATTGTGAAGAGGATCAAACTCCATTGTGAGAAGGATCAGACTCCATTGTAAGAGGATCAGATCATTGTTGTGAAGCGTCTTGACTTCTCTACATCAACACCTATCACCAGAGGCCAGCAACGTCTGTGTAATGCTTAGCAGTTATCACTAACCCTCAGCACCTGACTGCCCTCGCCTGATACACAAGAGAGCAGCATAGATGCTGCTAAACACAGGATACTTCAGACAAACACAAGATATTACATGGTACAAACACAAGCATTAATGAGCCAATCAATGCAAATTCTGAGAGATTCTTAGGAACGCTACCAAACTACACACAAAAAAGCATTCCACACAGTTCTTTATTGCTATTATCATCATTATTATTTACAGGGATACACTAATTCCTTAGTACATCAAGAAGGACGGGAATTAACCATGCTTGATCCGAGGATAGGAAGAGTAGCTCTAATTCTATGGATCAAGAAAAAGTCGTTTAGCAGCATCAAGGCGCCTATTACCCCACCCATTCCCAGGAATTTTCTGAAAGTGGCACCAGCAATTAATTATCATCTAATAAGAGAAGCAGAATTAATTATCATCTAATAAGAGAAGCAGAATTAATTATCTAATAAGAGAAGCAGAATTAATTATCATCTAATACGAGAAGCAGAATTAATTATCATCTAATAAGAGAAGCAGAATTACCGCAAAAAAAGTCAATTAAATTTTAGAATCCTTTTTTTTTTAATACAATGCAATTCAGTTCTGTGTTGACATTATGTTAATGATTTTGAAAAAAAACGAGAAGTAGATTAATAAGGAACTTTTGTTTAGGGTGAGGGACTGAACACATCGTCTCTAGTGTGAGGGAGTGAACACATCGTCTCTAGTGTGAGGGAGTGAACACATCGTCTCTAGTGTAAGGGAGTGAACACATCGTCTCTAGGGTGAGGGAGTGAACACATCGTCTCTAGGGTGAGGGAGTGAACACATCGTCTCTAGGGTGAGGGAGTGAACACATCGTCTCTAGGGTGAGGGAGTGAACACATCGTCTCTAGTGTGAGGGAGTGAACACATCGTCTCTAAGGTGAGGGAGTGAACACATCGTCTCTAGGGTGAGGGAGTGAACACATCATCTCTAGGGTGAGGGAGTGAACACATCATCTCTAGGGTGAAGGATTGAACACATCATCTCTATGGTGAGGGAGTGAACACATCATCTCTAGGGTGAGGGAGTGAACACATCATCTCTAGGGTGAGGGAGTGAACACATCATCTCAAGGGTGAGGGAGTGAACACATCGTCTCTAGGTGAGGAGTGAACACATCGTCTCTAGTGTGAGGAGTGAACACATCTCTCTAGGGTGAGGGTGAACACATCATCTCTAGGGTGAGGGACTGAACACATCGTCTCTAGTGTGAGGGAGTGAACACATCATCTCTAGTGTGAGGGAGTGAACACATCGTCTCTAGGGTGAGGGAATGAACACATCATCTCTAGGGTGAGGGAGTGAACACATCGTCTCTAGGGTGAAGGATTGAACACATCATCTCTAGGGTGAGGGAGTGAACACATCATCTCTAGGGTGAGGGAGTGAACACATCATCTCTAGGGTGAGGGAGTGAACACATCATCTCAAGGGTGAGGAGTGAACACATCTCTCTAGGTGAGGAGTGAACACATCTCTCTAGTGTGAGGGAGTGAACACATCGTCTCTAGGTGAGGGAGTGAACACATCTCTCTAGGTGAGGGTGAACACATCATCTCAGGGTGAGGAGTGAACACATCGTCTCTAGTGTGAGGGAGTGAACACATCATCTCTAGTGTGAGGAGTGACACATCGTCTCTAGGGTGAGGGAATGAACACATCATCTCTAGGGTGAGGAGTGAACACATCGATCTAGGGTGAGGATGAACACATCATCTCTAGGGTGAGGAGTGAACACATCATCTCTAGGTGAGGAGTGAACACATCGTCTCTAGGGTGAGGAGTGAACACATCATCTCTAGGGTGAAGGATGAACACATCATCTCTAGGTGAGGGAGTGAACACATCATCTCTAGGGTGAGGGAGTGAACACATCATCTCTAGGGTGAGGGAGTGAACACATCATCTCTAGGGTGAGGGAGTGAACACATCGTCTCTAGTGTGAGGGAGTGAACACATCGTCTCTAGTGTGAGGGAGTGAACACATCGTCTCTAGTGTGAGGGAGTGAACACATCGTCTCTAGGGTGAGGGAGTGAACACATCATCTCTAGGGTGAGGGAGTGAACACATCGTCTCTAGTGTGAGGGAGTGAACACATCATCTCTAGTGTGAGGGAGTGAACACATCGTCTCTAGGGTGAGGGAATGAACACATCATCTCTAGGGTGAGGGAGTGAACACATCGTCTCTAGGGTGAAGGACTGAACACATCATCTCTAGGGTGAGGGAGTGAACACATCATCTCTAGGGTGAGGGAGTGAACACATCGTCTCTAGGGTGAGGGAGTGAACACATCATCTCTAGGGTGAAGGACTGAACACATCATCTCTAGGGTGAAGGACTGAACACATCATCTCTAGGGTGAGGGAGTGAACACATCATCTCTAGGGTGAGGGAGTGAACACATCATCTCTAGGGTGAGGGAGTGAACACATCATCTCTAGGGTGAGGGACACATCGTCTCTAGGGTGAGTGAAACATCATCTCTAGGGTGAGGTGAACATCATCTCTGGTGAAGGACTAACACATCATCTCTGGGTGAGGAGTGACACATCATCTCTAGGGTGGGAGGAACACATCATCTCTAGGGTGAGGAGTAACACATCATCTCTAGGGTGAGGGTAACACATCGTCCTAGTGTGAGGAATGAACACATCATCTCTAGGGTGAGGAGAACACATCGTCTCTAGGGTGAAGGAGTGAACACATCATCTCTAGGTGAAGGAGTACACATCGTCTCTAGGTGAGGAGACACATCATCTCTAGGTGGGGTGACACATCTCTAGGGTGAGGAGTGAACACATATCTCTAGGGTGAGGGTGAACACATCGTCTCTAGGGTGAGGGTGAACATCGTCTCTAGTGTGAGGGTGACACATCGTCTCTAGGTGAGGTGACACATCATCTAGGTGGGAGTGAACACATCGTCTCTAGGGTGAGGACTGAACAATCATCTCTAGGGTGAGGAGTGACACATCGTCTCTAGTGGGGAATGACACATCATCTCTAGGGTGAGGTGAACACATCGTCTCTAGGTGAAGGAGTGAACACATCATCTCTAGGGTGAGGTACACATCATCTCTAGGGTGAGGACTGACACATCATCTCTAGGGTGAGGACTGACACATCATCTCTAGGGTGAGGGTACACATCATCTCTAGGGTGAAGGAGAACATCGTCTCTAGGTGAGGAATGAACACTCATCTCTGGGTGAGGATGAACACATCGTCTCTAGTGGAGGTGAACACATCTCTCTGGGTGAGGGTGACACATCATCCTAGGTGAGGTAACACATCGTCTCTAGGGTGGGAGTGAACACATCATCTCTAGGGTGAGGAGTGAACACATCATCTCTAGGGTGAGGGAGTGAGCACATCGTCTCTAGGGTGAGGTGAACACATCTCTCTAGGTAGGGTGAACACATCGTCTCTAGGGTGAGAGTGAACACATCGTCTCTGGGTGAAGTGAACACATCTCTCTAGGGTGAGGGATGACACATCTCTCTAGGGTGAGGGAACATCTCTAGGTGGGAGTGAACACATCTCTCTAAGTGAGGTGAACACATCTCTCAGGGTGGGGTGAACACATCTCTCTAGGGTGAGTGAAATCTCTCTAGGGTGAGGATTAACACATCTCTCTAGGTGAGTAACACTATCTCTGGTGAGGTAACACATCCAGGGTGAGGGAAACATCACTCAGGTGGGTGAAACACGTCTCTAGGTGAGGGGACATCCCTAGGTGGGGAACAGTCCTAGGTGAGAACATCATCCTAGGTGAGGAGGACACATCTCTCTAGGTGAGGGAGGACACATCATCTCTAGGTGAGGAGACACATCTCTCAGGGTGAGGAATGAACACATCATCTCTAGGGTGAGGAGACACATCGTCTCTAGGGTGAAGGATTGAACACATCATCTCTAGGTGAGGGGTGACACATCATCTCTAGGGTGAGGTGAACACATCATCTCTAGGGTGAGGTGAACCATCATCTCAAGGGTGAGGAGTGAACCATCGTCTCTAGTGTGAGGGACACATCGTCTCTAGTGTGAGGTGAACACATCGTCTCTAGGGTGAGGAGTGAACACATCGTCTCTAGGGTGAGGAATGAACACATCATCTCTAGGGTGAGGGAGTGAACACATCATCTCTAGGGTGAGGGAGTGAACACATCGTCTCTAGGGTGAGGGAGTGAACACATCATCTCTAGGGTGAGGGAGTGAACACATCATCTCTAGGGTGAGGGAGTGAACACATCATCTCTAGGGTGAGGAGTGACACATCATCTCTAGGGTGAGGAGTGAACACATCGTCTCTAGGGTGAGGAAACATCATCTCAGGGTGAGTGAACACATCGTCTCTAGGGTGAGGGAGTGAACACATCATCTCTAGGGTGAGGGAGTGAACACATCGTCTCTAGGGTGAGGGAGTGAACACATCATATCAAGGCGAAGCTGGAACCAGTGAGAGTCATTTTTCACCTTTGGATTCCAAAGGTGAGAAGTATTATTACCTAAACAAAGGAGCTATTGGAAAATCATACTAGAAGATGCAAATTCCTAAGACTGATTAAAATAGCACCGGGAGCTAGTCAAAGTATCTAGAAAGAATGGTAGGAATATAGAAATATTTTTTGTTTCTGAACGTTAGGTTGGGTGACGGGGAGACATGCAGCTGGTATGGGGAGAAAGTGAATTCTTGTTGGCTATATATATGACTTCTGGATAGCTGGGTGTATGACATCTGGCTGGCTTCTAGCTGGCTGTATTGTTGACGTCTGGCTGGCTATATGGCTGACCTCTGGCTTGATGGAGGGAAGGTTTTTTCTGGCTGGTGTGAAACCTTCTAACTGGTTGGAATAAGTAATTTTGGCTGGTTGGAGATGTTTCTAGCTGGTTGGAGAGGTTTCTGGCTGGTTGGAGATGTTTCTGGCTGGTTGGAGAGGTTTCTGGCTGGTTGGAGAGGTTTCTGGCTGGTTGGAGAGTTTCTGGCTGGTTGGAGAGGTTTCTGGCTGGTTGGAGTGAAAACTTCTCCCTGGCTGGAGTGAAAACTTCTCCCTGGCTGGAGTGAAAACGTCTCCCTGGCTGGAGTGAAAACGTCTCCCTGGCTGGAGTAAAAACGTCTCCCTGGCTGGAGTATATGACTGAGAAGGGTTTAGCACTTGGCATGAATACTAATGAATTACAAATGGCTTGAAGTATAGTTACAGACCTGACAATAACGGACAGGATAGCATTTTTAGAGCATTTAGAGGAGGGCTTATTGTTGTTGCTGTGTTTGTTAGGGAGCTTGCTTTGAATTATTGTTTTTTGTAAGGGAGAAGAGCTATTTTGTAGCTGTGTTTGTTAGGGAGGGAGCCTGCTTTGTACGTCTGTGTGCGGGGTAGGGAGAAAGCAAGAGAGGTTGACTGGAAGGTAGTGGCACCAGGTTGCATGTATTAGGTACTGGAAGGGTAAGAGAACGGGAAAAAATGGTTAGGGCTCAGATTGTGTGTGTGTGTGTGTGTGTGTGTGTGTGTTGTACTTACCTATTTGCGGCTGCAGGGATCGAATCTAGTATCCATGCCCTACCCAAGTAAATTTAGTTAAACTATCTGGAATGGTTGAAATAGTGTCGTCTGTATATCAAGAGCCAACCATGTTATCAAGAGCTGCCAATAATATCAAGACCTGCCAATGATAATAAGAACTGCCAATTGTAGATTTTTCTAACTGAGATGGAATCACGAGCTCTTAATTACAATAAGTTTGCTGGAATTAAAAAAAAAAAATTTGAATTATTTTTAAAAAGTTTGGATGGAGCAAATTTCGTGATTTTCTGTTCTTCCTGGGATAAACCGTTTCAGGAGCCACTGGTTTCCTGACAAATAAAACACAACTACCTTAATATAATGTATTGACCGTCTTGTTCTTTGGGGTAATACGCATGCCACTGAGTCTTAGAGTTAGGTTTACAAGTAACGTTTATTGTCATTATATTCTTGGAGAGGCGTTAAACCCGTAGGGACTCTACAACAACTGAGTAGTGAGGTGGCTAAGAAGTCCGAGAAGAAAATTGTGAAAAATATTAGATCTGTTGTTTTTATAGTGATTATTAGGATTTTGTTCGGTGCTAATTCATCCTCTGTAGACAAACACAGACAGATACACACACACAGAGTGAAGAAGCGGGGCCAGGAGCTGTGAATCGACCCCTGCAACCACAACTAGGTGAGCACAACTAGGTGAATACACACACACACACACACACACTGTCCTAACCTCCGCTTATACAATCCCAGCGGATGTTGACACCAAGGCCAGCAACAGCAACAGCAACAGCAACAGCAACAGCAACAGCGGCAGCGACAGCAACAGCAACAGCAGACATCACACACCATAACAAGAGATTACTGAGTTGCCTTCAGCACTCTCTGACAGCCACTGTCTCATTCAAGACTTAACAAGAACTCATGACGGACACTTGAGGACTCCCTCACACATCTCCCAGGATGACTCTCATATTTACTGCCTCTGCAGATGCTCTGTGACGTACACGGGTTTGGACTCGATTCCTGGAGGTAGGGAGTAAGGTGCCTGTACTCTAAAAGAGGGGTGGGGATATCACGAATTTTGCATACTTCCGACAGCTATTGAATGAGTTATGGTGAATATGTTTTCTTTCTCGGGTCACCTCTCCTTGGAAGAAGAAGGTTGTTGTGATAATAATAATAATAATATTATTATTATTATTATTAATAATAATAATAATAATAATAATAATAATAATAATAATAATAATAATAATAATAATAATAATAGCAATAACAATACTAAGAATAATAATATCACTAACAACAATAATAATAATAGTAGTAATAATATAGTAATAAAATAATAATACTAACAACAGTAATAATAATAATAATAATAATAATAATAATAATAATAATAATAATAATAATAATAATAATAATAATAATAATAATAATAATAATAATAATAGCTCCCTCCTTCACCACAATTATCAGTATTTCAGAGACTCCGTTAGGATGGAAGTGCCCTTTCTGAACTTTCAGACTACCTTCCTCTTGTCCCTGTAGACCGTCTAGACTGACTCAGAGAATGTATAAGAACAGTCGGTGTGTCCAGACGCCTGCCCCTCTCTCTCTCTCTCTCTCTCTCTCTCTTGATGTCCATCAAACTCTTATTTTTCTGCCAGTGTGTGCTGGGTTTACCACACAGGATATGGACGCTGACAGTTGTGTGGCTCTCATTGTTTATATGCTGGACAGTTTGCGTTGATCCTATTTTTTAAAAGGGATTAAAGTATTCTTGTTAATGACCCTCGTGTATCCGATGAGTTTTAATTCCCATTAACCTGTTACTATTTTCAAATCCCTGTGTGCAGGATTCATAGAACAACTCAGGACCATCTGGATCGTCGACACGCTGCAGCTGACAACAACAGCAGCAGCTGCAGCTGACAACAGCAGCTGCTGCTGCTGCAGCTGACAACAGTAACTTTTAAAGCGATTACTACGAGCACATGTGTAAGCTGAACTCTAGCTCAAAATAATTTTTTATTGGTCTGCTCCTGGGCCAGGCATGAAGTGAGGTAACGCATGACCTCTGACCTCCCCCAACAGATAAGTCTCCCTAAGAATTAATGTTTACGACACCGTAATCAAAACACGAACCAAAATAAACATTAAAAACACATTTATTCTACAAATTCCTATTTTTAATTCCCTTGTAAAAAAAAAAAAAAGGACTAATATACCATGGGAGGAATTCAAAATCCCTCTTTCCCTCAAGTATGTCAGTAAATATTCTTTAGGGCTTAAATGCTTAAACAAATTCAATATTTCTCAAAGACAACGCTAGGAGCTGAGATGCTGGGAAAGAAGCGAGATTTGTCCTCAGGCGAGGGCGGAAGATGCGACACTAGACTCATAAGATGATAAAACTCACACAAGGAGCTAGTTTTTTTTGCTCTAGTCGTTTTTACTGCTACGCTGAGCTTACCATGGTGACCGTAGAGTGCACGGAGAAGGAAGGAGGGAGAGATAGAGGAAGGGAGAAAGTCAGAGGAAGGGAAACGTGGGAGAGGAGGTCGGATGGCCAAGTATGGGAAGAGGAGGAGAGAGCCAGTGAAAGATTGATGGACAAGAGAACAGTAACAGGAAGACGGATATACAGTAAGACAGACATACAGTAAGACAGACATACAGTAGGACAGATATACAAGAAGTCAAATATACAGGAAGAGGGAAGGGTAACTCAAGTGTTTCAGCAGAGAACTGCAACACACGACTGATCAATAAATTAAAGGGGAAGGATAAGATAACAAAGATAGTCTTAGAACGGATAAATCAATATCTCAAAAAAAAAAATTAATATTCAAAGAGCGTTCTGCCGAAAACAGTGAAGAGAAAAAAAAAGACACGTCAAGAAACACTATTTTTAAGACAACTTTTCGTTCTGTGTAGAGCTTTATCAACTTATGACTTAGGGAATTCCCAAAGCTCTAGTCTTGAATTAATATGTTGCTCCTGGCGCATGCAAACGACCTACCAATATTCATTGCTTCATATGTTTTTAATATCGTGGACGAGACAATGATAATTTTTCTTCTTCTTCTTCTTCTTCTTCTTTTTTCTTCTTCTTCTTCTGGAGAGACACTATTAAATTATCTAGCTATGAACAGTAAAAAAATGGCTACTAGAGTTCAATCTTCTCGTAACTTGCAGGGTTGTAGATGTGTTCTAATTCTGATAGAGTGGAGAATAGACGAGACGAGAAAGAGATGAAAATTTAAGCTGTGAAATACAAGTTTTAAGAAGTGGAAATTATCAGTGGAAACTATCACGGGAAACTATCATGGGAAACTATCATGGGAAACTATCAGTGGAAATTATCAGTGGAAACTATAAGTGGAAATTATCAGTAGAAACTATAAGTGGAAATTATCATTGGAAACTATATGGAAAAAAAAGCTGATATGTTTTGGGTCAGAAAATATCTTTGGACCCCAACCTGACTACACGTGTCACGGGCCTTGTGGAGCGATAGACTGAAGTGAATAACCCTTGAAAGGCCATTGGGAGAATCGTTGTGTTGTGGGGATCCTACTAATTGGTCTACAGGATGGGTTATGTAGGACCTATTGGGGAAGAGTCCCTAAGGATTGGATGAAAGGAAATATATTTGGCTTCACCCACTCTGAAGTAATTGTTTTGGTGGGCAGCCTGGAGAGGACTTCAGGAGTATTTAGAGCGATGCTTCAAGAGGTGTAATTGGAAGAGGAAAGGTTGTTGATGCAGGGTGATGCCCCCTGGTGTAGCCAGGGTGATTACTCCTGTGTCTTGAAGGGTTGACTAACAGTGTGTTTGCGAAATTATTCCTTTTGTTCAATCCTCAGAGAGGAAAAATAATACGAACTCACACATAGTCACACTTGGCCCCTGGAGAGACAGAAAGACAGGGGGATATGATAACGACATATAAAATACTGAGAAGAGTCGACGAGGTTGACAGAGACAGGATGTTCCAAAGATGGGACACAGCAACAAGGAGTCACAATTGAATGTTAGGAAGTATTTCTTCAGTCAGAGTTGACAGAAAGTGGAATAGTCTGGAAAGTGAGGTGGTGGAGGCAGGATCCATGCATAGCTTTAAGAAGAGGTATGATAAAGTTCATAGAGCAGGGAGAGAGTGGACCTAGTGGCGACCAGTGAAGAGGCGGAGCAAGGAGCTATGAATCGATTCCTGTAACCACAATTAGGTGAGTACAGTTAGGTGAGTACAATTAGGTGAGTACGTACACACACACACACACATACACACACACACACACACACACAAACACACACACACACACACACACACAAACACATCGACGCAAATAAAACAGAAACACACTCAGCCTTTTTACTGTCGGTCGTAAAAAACACTTAAAGCATCACAGTTTGTGTGTGTTACGTCAACTTTCCCCTCACACTTACCAGTGATAAGATCTCAAACATACAACCCCTCACCGCTTCCCCTCTCCTCCCCTCGGATATATTCCCGACATATTATCATCTTCGTCATATTCTCATCGCATGGACATAGTCATCTTACCTGGTTATATTCGCTCATTATGACACATTTCACCCAAAAATCTGTAATTAGAAAATTGTTCTTATAACCTTGCAAACCACTGAATGGGGGGATTCGAACCCATTGCGAGTGAGACATAACTCCAGGCCAGTGCGTAAACCACTCGGCCGTGGGTTCAACCCCCACCCCTTCCGTGGCTTTTTTTTAGTGCTCTTATAACGACGTTTCAGTCCATCCTGGGCCCGTCTCCAGGTGTGGCTTGACAGTGGCCCAAGACAGACCGAAACGTCGTAAGGTTTCTCTGATAATAGCAAATTTTTATTGAACTATCGCAGCTAGGGTATTGTGTTCTTTTATTCAATATTAGTAAATAGATCGGAAATTATCAACGCCCCCCAGCGGTCCTCTCTCAAACTAGGCCACCTAGTTGATGTCATGGGACCCTCACGTCCCTAGAATGGTGAAGCAGGGGGCTGCCAGATTCCTAGAATGGGGTGGCTGGAGATTCCCAGGCTCCTAGAAGGGGGGTTGCAGGAAATTGTCAAGCTCTCAGAATGCTGCAATATGATTTTAAAATTCCTTGAATGATGTTGGAAGTGTTTCTAGTTTTTTTTAGAATGGGATAGCAAGAGATTCTGCATCTCTAGAATGGGGTCCGAAAAGGGTCCAGGTTTCTAAAAAGGGGTAGCAGGGAACTGTAGGATTCCTTGTAGCATTTTTGTATGCGTGGAACATTAAGCTCATTAAGCGTTGCTGAACCAGCTATTGTTGTAAGATTCCTGCACCAGCTGTCTTTCCAGCACCAGCTGTGTTTCTAGGATACAAATCTCTCTCGCGTTTGCCACTTGCTATATTATTATTTGATATGCTAATACCGGGATTTGTACTCACCTATTTGTTGTTGCAGGGGTTGAGTCACAGCTCCTGGCCCCGCCTCCTCGCTGCCAGCTACGAGGTCCACTCTCTCGCTGCTCCATTAGCTTTATCGTATCTCTTTTTAAAGCTACGTAGCGATATTCAGGGCTGGTTAGAAGTCGTTAACGTTAAGTAACGACAGTCAGTGCCAAGTCACAATTCATCAACGCTAAGTAACAAACCACAAGTCGTGAGGAAGGAAAAAAAACAATAGCGCAGCTTCACACCCGATAACCTTGCTCGCCCGGTGCGTACGCTCTGCGTTAACGCAAAATGCGTTCACTCATGTTTAAATATTGAAGGGAGTGGAAGAGTCTTCAATATCTCTGTTCAAGGTATTTTTAAATGGGTGAACAAGGAGGAGGAGGAGGAGGAGGAGGAGGAGGAGAAGAGGAGAATTCATTCACGGCGGGTACCGTGAAAATAGCTCTGGTCACGGAGGAAATTAGTTAAGTAACAGCACCATTTTATGTTATTATTATTATTAATATTGATATTATTACTATTATTAATATTGATATTATTAGTATTATTAATATTGATATTATTATTATTAATATTGATATTATTATTATTAATATTGATATTATTATTATTATTATTAATATTGATATTATTATTATTAATAATATTGATAATATTATTATTATTATTATTATTATTATTATTATTATTATTAATATTATCATCATTTATTGACTACCTTTCACTCTAAACAGAGTGAATCAAGCTCTGTTTAGAGTGAAACTTCGTCTTAAAATAGGAACTTTGATCAAACCACAGATGTTTCCCCTCGTGCTGTCAACCACTGATGTTATCCCTCGTGATGTCTACCACTGGTGTTTCCCCTCGTGCTGTCTACCACTTGTGTTTCCCCTCGTGCTGGCTACCACTGGTGTTTTCCCTAGTGCTGTCTACCACTGGTGTTTCCCCTCGTGCTGTCTACCACTGGTGTTTCCCCTCGTGCTGTCTACCCTTGGTGTTTTCCCTCGTGCTGTCTACCACTGGTGTTTCCCCTCGTGCTGTCTACCACTGGTGTTTCCCCTCGTGCTGTCTACCACTGGTGTTTCCCCTCGTGCTGTGCAATAAACACAGTGTAATTCTCCTACAGTTACATATTACTGTCTCTTTATTAGCAGCGAAATTCCCAGTGTTAAGCGAGAACAATTATTATCCAAATGTTACGCCTCTGTTACCTCCCTTACACTCCCTTCCTCCCTCACTCTTCTCCCTTGTTATATATATATATATATATATATATATATATATATATATATATATATATATATATATATATATATATATATATAATATATATATATATATATAATATATATATATATATATATATATATATATATATATATATAAATATATATATATATATATATATATATATATAAATATATATATATATATATATATAAATATATATATATATATATAAATATATATATATATATATAATATATATATATATATATATATATATATATATATATATATATATATATATATATATATATATATATATATATATATATAGTGGTAAGTATAGTGGTACCAACACTCTTACATGGGTGTGAAGCATGGGTTGCAAATGCTGCAGCGAGGAGGCGACTGGGGGCAGTGGAGATGTCCTGTCTAAGGGCAATGTGTAGTGCAAATATTATGCAGAGAATTCGGAGTGTGGAAATTAGGAGGTGTGGAGTTACTAAAAATATTAGTCAAAGGGCTGAAGAGGGGTTGTTGAGGTGGTTTGGTCCTTTAGAGAGAATGGCTCAAAGTAGAATGAATTGGTATATTATATCATTGGCAGTACCATGGGAGAGCAGAGCACGAGATCAACACTCGGGCAGTCCTCAGCGCCGTCAGTAGCCAGCACGGGGTGTGTTCCTCACGCTGACTTACTCAGCGGCCGCACGCCACGCTAAGTCCACCCGGAAGAACAGTATCTTCCGGTCCACCGTCTTCCTTCTTATTCAGGAGATAAGTGTGTATTTAAACGTGTTGTTTCTGTCTAGCGATTTCTAGACGGAGGGTCGAGCCTCCATCGCTCCTTGCTTTGCTCGACTCGCTCGGATGTAGAGCTTAACATAAGTAAATAATTAAAAAATTATTCTCATCCATAGTTCGAGAAAGGAATTTTTTAAGCACGGTAATTTAACATGTGAATGAAGGATGATTTCAGTAGGCCTACTGGTCTATGCTAGGTAGTTCTTACAACTACTCTCTCTCTCACTCATGTTCTTTAAAGGTTACAGGAACCTGGTATATACCTTCAGACAGAATGTATGGCAACTGTGCAACATTTAAACGTTTTATTAGAGAACGTTTCGCTCCAATACAGAGCATGGAAGACTGTCAGAGTGTCAGTATATAAGGAAAGGGAAATCAGGTCAAGGATGTGTCGGTCAGGTCACTTGACCTCAGTGTCTTGCCTGTGTAGTGACATTCTGGTCAACGCACTTGGAATGTCGAAACCACCAGATTCCTGGACTACGGTGTTGGAAACTGCGATCAATGCACCATCTGCAGCTTCATCGGTCCTGATTGACAAGCTCTGGCGTCTTATTTCCCAGCTTCATCGAGAGTCACGTGTACTGTGGTGATCCCCGCTGCAGGCGTGCTTATGTTGTCCCCGCTGCAGGCGTGCTTATGTTGTCCCCGCTGCAGGCGTGCTTATGTTGTCCCCGCTGCAGGCGTGCTTATGTTGTCCCCGCTGCAGGCGTGCTTATGTTGTCCCCGCTGCAGGCGTGCTTATGTTGTCCCCGCTGCAGGCGTGCTTATGTTGTCCCCGCTGCAGACGTGCTTATGTTGTCCCCGCTGCAGGCGTGCTTATGTTGTCCCCGCTGCAGGCGTGCTTATGTTGTCCCCGCTGCAGACGTGCTTATGTTGTCCCCGCTGCAGGCGTGCTTATGTTGTCCCCGCTGCAGGCGTGTTTATGTTGTCCCCGCTGCAGCGTGCTTATGTTGTCCCCGCTGCAGGCGTGCTTATGTTGTCCCCGCTGCAGGCGTGCTTATGTTGTCCCCGCTGCAGGCGTGCTTATGTTGTCCCCGCTGCAGGCGTGTTTATGTTTTCCCGCTGCAGTCGTGCTTATGTTGTCCCCGCTGCAGGCGTGCTTATGTTGTCCCCGCTGCAGGCGTGCTTATGTTGTCCCGCTGCAGTGCGTGCTTATGTTGTCCCCGCTGCAGGCGTGCTTATGTTGTCCCCGCTGCAGGCGTGTTTATGTTGTCCCCGCTGCAGGCGTGCTTATGTTGTCCCCGCTGCAGGCGTGCTTATGTTGTCCCCGCTGCAGGCATGTTTATGTTTTCCCCGCTGCAGGCGTGCTTATGTTGTCCCCGCTGCAGGCGTGCTTATGTTATCCCCGCTGCAGGCGTGCTTATGTTGTCCCCGCTGCAGACGTGTTTATGTTGTCCCCGCTGCAGACGTGTTTATGTTTTCCCCGCTGCAGGCGTGCTTATGTTGTCCCCGCTGCAGGCGTGCTTATGTTGTCCTCGCTGCAGGCGTGCTTATGTTTTCCCCGCTGCAGGCGTGCTTATGTTGTCTGAGATGCTTCTCCAGACTTCTTGTCGTTTCTTCCACCTACATATTATCATGGCCATCACACGGGATGACGTAGACGCCACCAGCCGGGTTGTAGTTCGTACGTTAGAGTGCGTGAAGTAACAGCCTGGTTGATCAGGCCCTGATCCATAGAGAGGCCTGGTCAAGGACTGGGCTGCGGAGGCATTGACCCCCGGAACACCCTCCAGGTATACTCCAGGTAGGTAGATGGTGGCTTCCTTCCTAGCCAGATCTTTGACGCTTTTAGCCACAATCATCTTTCACCTGACTAGGATACTATGTTACTGGCTACGTCCACACACGCGAGGACAATGTACCTTTCGGAGGAGCCGTCTGAAGTTGTGTTCATTTTGCACTGTGATCTCCTGCAATCAGTGTTAAAATGGGATGGGAAATAAGGGCGAATAACAGCAGGTTGGGTATAAGAGCACTCCTCTTCAAGGAAGGTCGAGCTGGAGAGGCTATAAGCCGTCAAGAAGAACCCAATTATGGCTCATCTTTTGGTCCTTGCGTCGTGAGTGGAGTAATACAAGTCATCTTTGTTAAACCGGCTTGCTAAACGTCTTGAACAGTAAGGTCGTCATCGATTTTGTGAAACAGAACTTCGAGAAACGGGAGCTGTTTGGGTTTTTTTTCCACTTGGGTAAATTTTAAGGATGTCTCTGCGATGTTGGTTTCAGAGATTAAGTTCTGAATATTGGTTATGCTGAAGTTTAAGTTTCTCTTATGAATTATAAATTTACAGGCCCTCATACTGATCTTTATTGTTTTACTTCCCTTCCTTCATCCCTTCCCCACTCACAATCTCCTTTCCCTTTACCTATCTCTCCCTTCTCTATTTTTCTGCATTGCAAATGGTCCGTTCCTCCCTTCTTCCCTTCGCATCTGCATATCCTACCCTTATTCCTTTCCTACATCCCTCCATTATTTGCTTACTCCTTCCTTCCTTCCTTCCTTCCTTCCTTCCTTCCTTCCTCCCTCCCTCCCTGGCCACAGATCACAGAGCTGGACGACAAAATTTGCTGACAATCAGAGGGACGGGAACCACCGGGTCATCATCATCTCAGCCAACATGTCCACCATTACTCGAAGTTCTCACCGGATGACCGACCTGCTCCTCCATCATCACATTTTTGCATGCACTGATGGAGCGAGTTCTTTCCGAGAAACAGGAAGAGAGAGAGAGAGAGAGAGAGAGAGAGAGAGAGAGAGAGAGAGAGAGAGAGAGAGAGAGAGAGAGAGAGAGAGAGAGAGAGAGAGAGAGAGAGAGAGAGAGATTCAACTCTCTCCCCTTCTCTCTCTTTCTCTATCCATATCTAACCCCAGTACAATTAAGCAGGAAGTAAGGGGAGAGAGAGAGGCTACCCTGAAGCACTGTTCCTCACTCAGTGCTAAACCTCCCTGTAAACTGTCACTGATACCCCCACGACCCTCTAGTCTTTAACAAATGCTCTAATAAAACGGGATTTGCTAAAAACGTCTCCTCCACCTCCTCCTCATCCTCTTCTTCCCCTTCCTCGCCTTTTTCTTCTTCCACTTCTTCTTCTCCAACTTCTCTCCACCATTCACATCGATCAGTCTCAAGGGATATTTCTTATTTTTTATTTTTTTGGGTCAGATATATCATGTGTGGGCTGATGGTTGGAGGGATTTATGGAGGGGGAGGATGTAAGAGAGAGAAAGAAAGAGAGAAAGAGAGAAGGAAAGAGAGAGAAAGAGAGAAAGAGATATACTACCAAGTCTTAACCGGCCACACTGGCTCCTCTTCCTGCCTGCCCCGACAAAATGATCAAGGCCTCAGGGAAAACCCAGAGACAGTTTGTATATGGCACTGCAGGCAAGAATGATGTGTTGGGTTTGTGATGCTTCCTCCCTCTCACTCTCACTCACTCACTCTCTCTCTCTCTCTCTCTCTCTCTCTCTCTCTCTCTCTCTCTCTGAAAAACAAGATAGGTATAACGTCTCACATCATAAGAGATAACAATGTTAGAATTACAGACCAAATGTTTGGTAAATGGACACAGATGCAACTAATGTGACATTTTACTGTGGCAACGTAAAAAAGCGGCCAGAACAGTGATCATCACTGCTTCCAGTGTGCCGCTATCAACAGCAAAACAAAAGACTTATAGCCTTAATTTTTAAAGGTGTGGAGGGGGTAAGCCAGCGGAAGGTGGGAATAAAGACACTGGACGCGTAGGATCCCTTTAAATACAACGTTTTGTTCAGGGCTGGGTTAAACGTCACTCCCAGAGTGACGTGAAGCTTCATCTCTTTTGAAGGAAGCGGAAACAACAACAGCTGTGGGTCATCATGTGACTGAGACCCGCGTCAGGAAGCACTTGGCCTCTTTCCTGACAAACCTTACCTAACCTGTCAACAGCAGCGACCACTTCAGTAACGATAAAGTGTTAAATTGCTTCTGGAAAGTACATCACGTCGACGCAGCTGCAAGAACCTGCGACTGTCAACACTAGAGGAAGTAGGAGGAGGAGGATCCTGGTGCTAATTGAAAAGGAAGACAAACATTTGTGGACACGAAGGCCATTCAATGACTGGATAATAGAGACTAATTTTAACCTAACGTGTAAAAGAGAAACATGCAAAATTTAACGTGCATGATAATATGTTGCGTAAAAACGATGTGTTGATGACATTAGCGAAGAAAAAGCACACGCAACTCTGCAACGTTTCGCTCCCTGTATATACAGAACATTTCTTTACAGTTCTATTTCCGGGGCTGGGAGAGACGTAGGGGCATGTCTAACATGACTAACAAAAGCAAAGACATTGAAATTGTACATTATAATTCATTATAAATCATTATTTTCCCCTATTCATGGAGAAGCGCTAGTCTCCTGGGGAAAAGAAAGCAATCAGGTTTGATCCGTGGAAAGGAAGGGTGGCACCATTTTCTTGAATAGAGAGCTTTTCACCAGCTGTGAGGCACCTCTCTCTACCCAGGGAGGGAAGGAGAGAGAATTGTGTAAAAACATGTTGTGTGTGTGTGTGTGTGTGTGTGTTGTCTGGGAATCACTTTGCATGCATGGAAGATCCGGGAGATTTTTATATTCCGCTCTAGTAGTCGTACGCTCTCTCCAGCAGTCGTACGCTCAATCCAGCAGTCGTACGCTCAATCCAGCACTTGTATGCTGCCTCCAGCAGTTGTACTCTGTCTCCAGCCGTCGTACGCTCCCTCTAGCAGTCGTACAACCCCCTCCAGCAGTCGCACGACACCCTCCAACAATCATAACCTCCTCCAGCTGTCGCAAGACCACCTCCAGCAGTCGTACAACTCCCTCCATCAGTCGTACACCACCCCCAGCAGTCGTACAGAGGCATCCATAAAACTTCAGCTATCTCAGTGCCAACCCGCTTCCGTTTTCGAGGGGAGAATGAAAGACAAAAATAGAAAAGATTAAGAGATAAAAAATAAACATTCATGGAAACTGAAACTGTTCAAAATTCAAGCAAAAATTTAGCAACAATTACTGGATTTTTTTTTTTAAATTATAGTTTTTTTAATTTATATTTTTTACTGGAGATTGTTCTTTTTTTTTGCAAATGTATTTAGAATTTATATCAAATATATTTCCCAGACATGAGCATATACACCGAGTAGTGTACCTGCTTCTGTATATACATTGAGATTTTGATTTGATCTCTGTTTATGGGTTAAACACAGGATATATATATATATATATATATATATATATATATATATATATATATATATATATATATATATATAAAGAGGTAGTAGGTTGGTAGACAGCAACCACTCAGGGAGGTACTACCATCCTTCCAGGTGACTGTGAAACAGAAACCTGAAACTGTTTTACATGATGGTAGGATTGCTGGTGTCTTTTTTCTGTCTCATAAACATGCAAGATTTCAGGTACGTCTTGCTACTTCTACTTACACTTAGGTCACACTACGCAAACATGTACACGTTTATTGTATACACACTCATCTGAGTTTTCTTTGATTTTATCTTAATAGTTCTTGTTCTTATTGTTTTTCCCTTTCATATCCATGGGGAAGTGGAATAAGAATCTTTCCTCCGTAAGCCATGCGTGTTGTAAAAGTCAACTAAAATGCCGGGAACAATGGGCTAGTAACCCCTTTTCCTGTATAGCTTACTAAAAAGAAGAAGAAGAAAATCGTCAAAGTGGGATGTTTGAATGTGCGTGGATGTTGTGCGAATGATAAGAAAGAGATGATTGTAGATGTTATGAATGAAAAGAAGCTGGATGTCCTGGCTTTAAGTGAGACAAAGCTGAAGGGGGTAGGAGAGTTTCAGTGGGGAGAAATAAATGGGATTAGATCAGGGTTTCAAATAGAGTTAGAGCTAAAGAAGAGTGGCAATAATGTTGAATAATCAGTTATGGCAGGTAAAGAAGGAATATAAATGTATAAATTCAAGGATTATGTGGAGTAAAATAAAGGTTGGATGTGAAAAGTGGGTTATAGTAAGTGTTTATGCACCTGGAGAAGAGAGAAGTGTAGAGGAGAGAGAGAGAGATTTTGGGAAATGTTGAGTGAGTGTGTGGGGAGTTTTGAACCAAGTGAGAGAGTAATTGTGGTTGGGGATCTTAATGCTAAAGTGGGTAAAAATGTTGTGGATGGAGTAGTAGGTAAATTTGGGGTGCCAGGGGTAAATGTAAATGGGGAGCCATTAATTGAGCTATGTGTAGAAAGAGGTTTGGTAATAAGTAATACATATTTTATGAAAAGAGGATAAATAAATATACAAGGTATGATATAGCACGTAAGGAAAGTAGTTTGTTGGATTATGTATTGGTGGATAAAAGGTTGATGAGTAGGCTTCAGGATGTACATGTTTATAGAGGGCAACGGATATATCAGATCATTATTTGGTTGTAGCTACAGTTAGAGTAAAAGGTAGATGGGACAAAAGAAAATGGCAACAGCAAGTAAGAAGAGGTAAAGTGTATAAACTAAGGGAGGAGGAAGTTAGGGTGAGATATAAGCAACTATTGGCAGAAAGGTGGGCTAGTGCAAGTAGGAGTAGTGGGGGTTGAAGAGAGTTGGGATAGTTTTAAAAATGCAGTATTAGAATGTGGGGCAGAAGTTTGTGGTTATAGGAGGGTGGGTGCAAGAGGAAAGAGGAGTGAGTGGTGGAATGAAGAAGTAAAGGGTGTGATAAAATAGAAAAAGGTAGCTTATGAGAGGTTTTTACAAAACAGAAGTGTTAGTAGAAGAGCAGAGTATATGGAGAGTAAAAGAAAGGTGAAGAGAGTGGTGAGAGAGTGCAAAAGAAGAGCGGATGAAAGAATGGGAGAGGCTCTGTCAAGAAATTTTGCTGAAAACAAGAAAAAAATTTGGAGTGAGATAAACAAGGTAAGAAAGCCTAGGGAACGAATGGATTTGTCAGTTAAAAACAGAGTAGGGGAGTTAGTAGATGGGGAGCTGGAGGTATTGGGTAGATAGCGGGAATATTTTGAAGAACTTTTAAATGTCGATGAAAAGAGGGAGGCGATAATTTCATGTACTGGTCAGGGAGGTACAACATCGTTTAGGAGTGAAGAAGAGCAGGATGTGAGTGTGGGGGAGGTGCGTGAGGCATTACGTAGAATGAAAGGGGGTAAAGCAGCTGGAATTGACGGAATCATGACAGAAATGTTAAAAGCAGGGTGGGATATAGTGCTGGAGTGGTTGGTATTTTTGTTTAATAAATGTATGAAAGAGGGGAAGGTACCTAGGGATTGGCAGCGAGCATGTATAGTTCCTTTATATAAAGGGAAGGGGGATAAAAGAGAGTGTAAAAATTATAGGGGAATAAGTTTACTGAGTATACCAGGTAAAGTGTATGGCAGGGTTATTATTGAAAGAATTAAAGGTAAGACAGAGAGTAGGATTGCAGATGAGCAAGGAGGCTTTAGAGTGGGTAGGGGATGTGTAGATCAAGTGTTTACAGTGAAGCATATATGTGAACAGTATTTAGATAAAGGTAGAGAAGTTTTCATTGCATTTATGGATTTAGAAAAGGCATATGATAGAGTGGATAGGGGAGCAATGTGGCAAATGTTGCAAGTGTATGGAATAGGTAGTAAGTTACTGAAGGCTGTAAAGAGTTTTTATGAGGATAGTGAGGCTCAGGTTAGGGTGTGTAGGAGAGAGGGAGATTACTTCCCGGTAAAAGTAGGTCTTAGACAGGGTTGTGTAATGTCACCATGGTTGTTTAATATATTTATAGATGGGGTTGTAAAAGAAGTAAATGCTAGGGTGTTGGGGAGAGGGGTGGGATTAAATTATGGAGAATTAAATGCAAAATGGGAGTTGACACAGTTACTTTTTGCTGATGATACTGTGCTTATGGGAGATTCTAAAGAAAAGTTGCAAAGGTTAGTGGACGAGTTTGGGAGAGTGTGTAAAGGTAGAAAGTTAAAAGTGAACATAGATAAGAGTAAGGTGATGAGGGTATCAAACAATTTAAATATAGAAAAATTGGATATCACATTGGAGAGAGGGATTATGGAAGAAGTAAATGTTTTCAGATATTTGGGAGTTGATGTGTCAGCGGATGGGTTTATGAAGGATGAGGTTAACCATAGAATTGATGAAGGAAAAAAGGTGAGTGGTGCTTTGAGGTATCTGTGGAGACAAAAAACGTTATCCATGGAGGCAAAGAAGGGAATGTACGAAAGTATAGTGGTACCAACACTCTTATATGGGTGTGAAGCATGGGTTGCAAATGCTGCAGCGAGGAGGAGGCTGGAGGCAGTGGAGATGTCCTGTCTAAGGGCAATGTGTGGTGTAAATATTATGCAGAAAGTTCGGAATGTGGAAATTAGGAGAAGATGTGGAGTTACTAAAAGTATTTGTCAGAGGGCTGAAGAGGGGTTGTTGAGGTGGTTTGGTCATTTAGAGAGAATGGATCAAAGTAGAATGACTTGGAGAGCGTATAAATCTGTGGGGGAAGGAAGGCGGGTAGGGGTCGTCCTAGAAAAGGTTGGAGGGAAGGGGTAAAGGAGGTTTTGTGGGCGAGGGGCTTGGACTTCCAGCAAGCATGTGTGAGCGTGTTAGATAGGAGTGAATGGAGACGAATGGTTTTTGGGACATGACGATCTGTTGGAGTGTGAGCAGGGTAACATTGTGTGAAGGGATTCAGGGAAACCAGTTAATTGATTTAGTTGGACTTGAGTCCTGGAAATGGGAAGTACAATGCCTGCACTTTAAAGGAGGGGTCTGAGATAGTGACAGCTGGGAGGGACTTTTCTCAGCTGTCGTATCTGAGCTCCTCTGCAAAGACAGTGATTATGTATGAGTGTGGTGAAAGTGTTGAATGATGATGAAAGTTTTTTCTTTTTGGGGATTTTCTTTCTTTTTGGGTCACCCTGCCTCGGTGGGAGACGGCCGACTTGTTGAAAAAAAAAAAAAAAAAAAAAATATATATATATATATATATATATATATGGCACACCTGGCTCTGGGAAGAGTGCCACCCCAGTCTGGCTCTGGGAAGAGTGCCACCCCAGGCTGGCTCTGGGAAGAGTGCCACCCCAGGCTGGCTCTAGGAAGAGTGCCACCCCAATCTGGCTCTGGGAAGTGTGCCTGAATATATACACAGAGAGATACATATAGCTCTGTTTAAGCGGTTAAAGTGTTCTTGTCTGGTTGTGATCGTGTTGGGTACAGCCTTGATGACCTAAGTGTAGTCGACAGGCTTTAAACCCAGTAACCAGCCCACCCTTTAAGAATTGAGGAATGTTTTGACGAGTTGCGAACAGGTCAAAATGTAACCTTAATGACTCTCGTACAGTCGACAGGCTTTAAACCCAGCAAACCCACCAGAAATTCGTAATCGCATAAGGGCTGAGCGTCCAGGAATAAATCACCTGGAATACCCGTGTGGAATAACAAGGAATGAGATAGAAACCCCGTGTGGAATAACAAGGAATGAGACAGAAACCCCGTGTGGAATAACAAGGAATGAGACAGAAACCCCGTGTGGAATAAGATAACAGCTGACATTCCCGTGTGGACTAGCAAGCAGTACTACCGGCGTAATATCCTGCCGGAAAGTAATTATACTCATTAGCATAAATTAATATTAACAACCTTGTACTAATGATATTCAGTCTTTGTCATCATTGCTTCCGCTTTACATAATGCTCCGGATAACAACAATGAAATTTAATTGTCGGTTTTTTTTGTTTGAGTTGAGAAAAATGTGTATGTTTCCGTAACTGCGTTCGTTTACGAATGGGGAAGTTTGCCTGTATGGCACACCGGGCTCTGGGAAGAGTGCCACCCCAGGCTGGCTCTGGGAAGAGTGCCACCCCAGGCTGGCTCTGGGAAGTGTGCCACCCCAGGCTGGCTCTGGGAAGTGTGCCACCCCAGGCTGGCTCTGGGAAGTGTGCCACCCCAGGCTGGTTCTGGGAAGAGTGCCACCCCAGACTGGCTTTGGTCAGGGAACAGTGCCACGGTTTTTGCAATAATAATAATAATAATAAAATAATAAAGAATAAAAATTATTATAAAATAATAATAATAATAATAATAATAATAATAATAATAATAATAATAATCAAGACAGGTAAGGGAGATGCCAACTTTAGGGCTTCAAAAGCTAGTGTTAAAAGATTCTTAATTAAGTATTGAAGCCTGGAAGAACCACTTACACATTTTCATGCATTAAACATTCTTGAAGAAGGTCAAGATAATATATTCTTTGTACCCTGGCTGATGAAGAATATTAAGAAGAAAAGGAAGGAGGAGGAGGAGAGAAAGAGGAATAGGAGGAGAAAGAGAGAAAAAGGAGGAGGAGGAGAGGAGGAGTAGGAGGAGAAAGAGAGAAAAGGGAGGAGGAGGAGAGAAGGAGGAGTAGGAGGAGAGAGAAAAAGGAGGAGGAGGAGGAGAGAGAAAAAGGAGGAGGAGGAGGAGGAGGAGAGAGAAAAAGGAGGAGGAGGAGGAGGAGAAGAAGAAGAAGAAGCACTGCAATATTTGAAACAAACTCCCCAGAGATAAACTCCATCTGATAGGAAAAATTACTGTGTAATATTAGACACTTTTAATATCGAGTCCAGACTAAATTTAAGAAGAATATCTTCCTGATCTTTAAGATGCGCACATTCAGAGTGTAACCAAGACGCTGCCTTCATCATGACGCTTCAGACACTTTCAGTTCATAAGTTAAAAGACAAATTCTGTGCTGAAATAAGACTACCTTTTCGAATGTTATTAGTTCTGTGTCGACACTGGTGATGTGTTATCTGCAACACTAACACACACACACACACAAACACACACACACACACACATACACACACACACACACACACACACACACGAGACACACACACAAGACTCTGTATACCATATACGTCAGGCCCATACTGGAGTATGCAGCACCGGTTTGGAACCCACACCTGGTCAAGCACGTCAAGAAATTAGAGAAAGTGCAAAGGTTTGCAACAAGACTAGTCCCAGAGCTAAGGGGATTGTCCTACGAAGAAAGGTTAAGGGAAATCGGCCTGACGACACTAGAGGACAGGAGGGTTAGGGGAGACATGATAACGACATATAAAATACTGCGAGGAATAGATAAGGTGGACAGAGACAAGATGTTCCAGAGAGGGGACACAGAAACAAGGGGTCATAATTGGAAGTTGAAGACTCCTATGAGTCAAAAGGATGTTAGGAAGTATTTCTTCAGTCATAGAGTTGTCAGGAAGTGGAATAGCTTAGAAAGCGACATAGTGGAGGCAGGAACCATACATAGTTTTAAGACTAGGTTTGATAAAGCTCATGGAGCAGGGAGAGAGAGGACCTAGTAGCAATCAGTGAAGAGGCGGGGCCAGGAGCTATGAATCGACCCCTGCAACCACAAATAGGTGAGTACAAATAGGTGAGTACACGCACACACACACACACGCACGAACACATTTGTAGCGACCAGCGAAGTGGGGCTAGGAACAGTGAATCGACCCCTGCAACCACAAATAGGAGAGTACGTACACACACACACACACACACATCTAACAATGTTTTCTGGAAAAATGCTTGTTATGGTTTGCAATTTTAACCACACAGAATAATCCTTCAAATCCTTCTAAAGATTCCTGGTGCTCTTCCTCCTCCTCCTCCTCCTCCTCCTCCTCCTCCTCCTCCTCCTCCTCCTCCTCCTCGGCTGTGGTCTTGTTCCATTATCTTAGCACTTCTTCTCTTGGATTATCCCCTCCTTGGACTCGTGGCTTGTGCACTGAAACAGTAAAAGCGATTACGATTTCATCTGCTCCAGGAGCAGTCAGGTCATTCAGGTGCAGCTCAGGTCAACTTCTCCAGGTCAGTGTTGAAGGTCACAACAACGCTGGTCCTTCGAAACAGATGTTGAGAAGAGAACCTGTCTCTTAGCTGTCACGGAAATCCAACTTTCATGTTTTTACGCAATATTCCACAGTTCGTGGATACCGTGTTAAAGGTCCCCCCACTCACCGATTTTTTATATATTTTTTGGCCTGAGTCGGCACTCATCCTTGCACTGAATGACCCATGCTAGTTTATCACGTCACATAAATAAGTAACATTTAAATAAGCGCTACACAAGAGAGATAATTGCAAAGCGTTTTGAGAATCCATGCAAGAAGTGTTCTGCTTAAAAAATATTACTATCAAAGAGGACACGAAATAATTAAGACTCGCCTCATTAACTAGTGTGATTGTTTTCAAGGCAAGTAATGAGGTCTGTTGTTTTCAAGGCAAGTAATGAGGTATGAAAGAGAAAAATAGAGCTATTAAAAAAAGTGCCAACAATAGGAAATTAGAGGCTTTAAAAAGCTTGTATCATGTACTTGTAGAGATAAATATTTATTATTATTATTATTATGATTATTATGACGATATAGGGGATTCTTGGGTGCCTTGTTGCTCGCTTTCCTTAACTTCCACCCATTCCCACCCACCATCTTATCAACCCACCCACTCACCAACGCCACCTACCGCATCCCTCTCCAACCCACCACACTGTACACTAACCCACCAACCACAGACACACACACACACACACACACACACACACACACACACACACACACACACACACACACACACACACACACACACACACACACACACACACATCACTCACCCACCTACAACACCACCCACCTACAACACCACCCACCTTTCACTAACCACACAACCTGATAACCTTCCCAGATATCTTCGTCTCCTCATTATCAGCATTACCTTCCCACATCTCATTATCAAGTCATTATTCTCACACTCCACCTAACAAGTTCTCATTATACTCAGGAATTCTAGGTGGCCCAAGAGCCGGAGACTCTCAGATGAACCCAACAACCAAGAGCAACCTAATCTCTTAATACATCCACAGGAACTTGACCTCAGCAAAGAAAAAAATAAAAAAAAGTGAATGCCTATTGTTTTTATGAAAATTTGTCATTTGTGTGGCTTTCTTAATTTAATTAACATGTTATTAAACTAGAACAAGAAGCAACTATTTTACTAGGCAGACCTGTCACGTGTCATCCTGCACCACTCTTCTGTCATACTGCATCACTCTTCTGTCATACTTCATCACTCTTCTGTCATACTGCATCACTCTTCTGTCATACTGCATCACTCTTCTGTCATACTGCATCACTCTTCTGTCATCCTACTCATAGAATAGTATTCCTCCCCCCCTAATATATGCCATCACACAGGATTGTGTTTCCCTGTCATATTCTGTCACACAGAATGTTTCTTCCCAGTTATATACTATTACACAGGATCATTTTCCTGCCATATACTAACACTCAGGATGGTTTTAATGCCTTAGTCAATTGCATTACATGATTTTTTCCCTGCAATACTCCACACAATGTGTTTTTTCCTCTCATATTCCATCATACAGGATGGTTTTCCTGTCATTGCAAATCACATTCGATGATTTGTTTCCCTGTACTAATTCACACAAAATTTGTTTTCCTGTCATAGTCAATCTCACAAGATAATTTTTCAAAATGGAATGAAATTTATCAGTTTGAACTGGGAGACTTCATAATGGCGATAAGGATATTGAAAAACATTCCTCTACCCGAAGCCGTCTCCGGCGTCCGGTGTGGTGGTGTTGGTGGTGTTGGTGTAGGAGGGAATGGAATTGGTGGTGGTCGTGAAATTGTGATGGCAACTCACTTCTGGCAAGACAGTGATTGAATGAACGACGGTGAAAGTGTTTTCCTTTTTCATTGGATCACCTAACCCCTCGGTGCAAGTTGTGCAGGCCTCTTCCACTGTCCTTTGAAAACAAGACAAGAACGCCATCCACATGTAATCAACGAACTGATCTCGTTTGCACTCACTCAAAACAGAATGCAGACCAATCATTTATTCTTTCCCTCTTAGCAAATGACCGTGCACTCGATCTGGCAGAGTGCAAGCCCAGTATTTCACACTCATGCATCACTGTTGACACAACCACTTACCCTCCCTGAATTTCCTTTCAATTTAACTTCAGCAGATTACTCGTTTCTTTGCTCCCAGCCCATTAATAAAACACTTATCGTAGGGGTGGGAAGACACGGGTACGCAATAGGGGAATACGAGTCAATTTTTCTTTGTAAGGGGTGTGTTACTTGTGTTATACGAGTATTGTGTTAGATGCTTTGTTAGGTAATTTACGTGTTAGGCAAGTGCTGTGTTAGACAAGTGCTGTGTTAGGCAAGTGATGTGTTAGGCAAGTGATGTGTTAGGCAAGTGCTGTGTTAGGCAAGTGATGTGTTAGGCAAGTGATGTGTTAGGCAAGTGATGTGTTAGGCAAGTGCTGTGTTAGGCAAGTGATGTGTTAGGAAGTGCTGTGTTAGGCAAGTGCTGTGTTAGGCAAGTGCTGTGTTAGGCAAGTGCTGTGTTAGGCAAGTGCTGTGTTAGGCAAGTGCTGTGTTAGGCAAGTGCTGTGTTAGGCAAGCTCTGAATTGTTCCAGCCACGGTATTGTTACTTTTTAATCTTTGAGTTCTGTGTTGCTCTCTCTGTGCTGTGTCTTTGTATTGACCCTCTTCATATCTCTCCTGTCAGGTGATCACGGTGTTCCCTCTTGAAGTCAATTAATCTCTGTTCATCTGTCTCTTAACGTATTTATTAAGCAAAGAAACGATAATAAGTTACTCTTACTTTGTTTTTGTTTTTGTAATTTTCAATCAGACATGAAGGCTTTCTGAGACCTGCAAAGGTTAATGGCGACTGAACTACCAAAGTAGAGAGAAATGGTATAATTTGCGTACTAAAAAATCACTTAAAAATTTGCTATTAAAAACCTTCATTCACAGGCCAAATTGCAGACACAAATTGGCAGGTATAGTAAGAATAAATATTCTACACCATTTTCTGCTGGTAGTGTTCCCTCTTCCTTGTGCAGCCGTCGGGGAAAAAAAAAAGAGGATTTTGCCTTTCCGACGGCCAATGCCCCGGAGTCTGAACTTGAGTGATTGCCCAGCGGTGCGGAGGCAAAGGTGAATGCCTTTGAGGGCATTGAGACCGGCGTATGGGACTTCGGGGAAATTATCTTTGCTTCTCATAGAGAGTCGGACAAGAGAGAAGGTCTTGGTCTTAATTTGGTCAGGCATGAAGTAGCTACTTGGGACCAGTTTCCGGACAGTAATCTACGTATTAATGGTATGTAATACCGGCGAGTAGGTGAATGATGCAAAAGTGAAACACTCTGGGTATCTCATTTGCCAGTATATTATAGACCTCTGGAACTCGACTGAGGAAGTCCGCAGCGCAGACGAAACATCTCAGCTATTACAATACCGATGTACTGCACCTGCATCTTGTTCGTAAATTAACGTGTTTTTAATGTTCTCGAGAGAAAACGTGGAGGCAAACTTGACTCGACCCATGGCCGAGAGGTTAACGCACTGGCCTGTTAGTTTTAGGTCTCACTAGCCATGGGTTCAACCCCCCCCCCCTCCCTCACTGTCAACAACTGACAGCCAGTCATGATAACATGTGACGCTGAGAACAAAGATTAAGTCTAAAATTTAAGTTGTCGTCTGGTCTTTGGTCTTCCCACAACAACTTCGTCTCAAGAATTCCTGGAAATGAATTAACGTCCTCTTGGGTACACACAGACCAGCGGCCTCCTCTTAAGTCCCCACAAAGGTGAAGGTCGAGCAGCGATCTCAATTACACACGGCAGGTCGGATGTTATAATACAATAACATTTAATTAATAAGTAAAATGAACAACAATCATAAAAAAGAATAACTAGGAAAATGCTTGCTATTTTTTGCAACGTAATTAGATAGGACATTTAAGTATTTTTTTTTTAACAAATTTCGTTGAAATTATTAGGCAAGAGTTCCCGAGAATACTATTAAATGGAAGTGAAGAGACGGTCCTTGACGGGGAGATGGTGCGGTCAAACAAAAGAACACGAAAGCTTTTACTTACAAATAAAGCAACTGGAGTTTCTCAGACGAAGAGCCTTTTACTGGCATCAAGGCACCGACCTGGGGAAGGCTTCAGTAACGTCAGCGATCACTCGGGTTCATGAATACTCAAGTTACTCTCATTCTAGTTATCAATTGAACGTTGATCCTGAAGACTGGACGAAAGTAGTCAGCGTATATACGCTGCGTAATACATACCCCAAGGTATACATACGCACTGAAGGATACTGCTTTGGTTCATCCACTATCATACCTTAATCCAATACACACTCTTGAGATGCACATCTCTGGGTGTATACTCAGGATGAGGTACACACACCTGGGTCCATATACACTGAGGGATACACACATCCTGAAGTATATACATTGAGAAGCATAGAGCACCGGGTACATGCATTCTGCCTCAGGAAAAAGCATGCAGAGATAAGAGATTTTACATGCCCCGGAAGACCTCCTATTTGTTCGATTATTAGTCTCTCTCTCTCTCTCTCTCTCTCTCTCTCTCTCTCTCTCTCTCTCTCTCTCTCTCTCTCTAATTCACAATTTTATATTTAGGAAATGTTGCTTTTGCTTGAGAAATGCAGCGTATATACCAAGAGGTATATATCCTCTTAGTATATATATATATAAACCAAATGAATAAACAGAAGAATGGACGGGGATTCAAACCGTGGTTCTGAATAGCAGCAGATCCAGCACTCTACCACTAGACTACGTGGCTTCTAAAAGGAGAGCTTCACAGGCAGCACTGCTGTGTCATGTGTCAGGGGCCACCATCCGTGACCTAACTGTTCTTTACAACAGAGGTATGAGAACAGATCTGCTATAAGGCCACTACGGCTGTGGGAAAGGACAGTTGGGTGACAGACACGGCAGCACTGGCTGTGAAAATTTCCTAGTAGAAGTCTCCAGTAAGGATCTTCATTGATATAGTCGGCTATTACGACTCATCTAAACATATGTACATCGACATTATTTTTTAACGTCTACATTAGGGATTAACGCATTCTTGGCTGGCGGGGTACAGATGATACGGAGCAGTGGTGGCCCTCGTGTTGTCACAATCCTACTCACTCAGCAAATTAACCAAACCACCTTTGCATCGACCCTGCTTTGTGATTGTAGCACCCTTTTATTTGCCGGCTCTTTGTTGCTCTTGCTCTCTCTCTCTCTAACTCTATCTCTCGTGCCTCTAGTGCTTTGCTTGGTTCTTCTTTTGAACAAACCTTCCTCGTAATGTCAGCCTGTCACTTTGGCTATGCACGTCAAAGGTATGACTGGGACGCTGGAATGAAAAGGATTTTAATGCACGCTCAATGGGTCTCCGATATCCGCGGCGGGGCGAGGGGCTGACGATACTCTGAGTAGCACTCTGAGTGAGAGTACAAGTACTCGATAAACCCAGTTTATGGGGAAACATTCTATCGTTGAAAATTCCTCTGCAATCATTGTTTTAATCGATTCTGATTTCAGTCCGCCCCCTTAAAAGTATTATTGACTTAATGCATTATTGTATTTATTTGCATTATGGCGCGTTGTAAATGGTTGAAATTTGGTTATAGACGACGATGCAAACCCAACCTAGCCCAACCTAACTTAGGCTAACCTAACCTAAATCAAGTATATCGAGAAACTGCCTTAAAATCGCATAGATCAGTATTTCCAAAACACGAGTCCCCACGGTATAGCAAATCATGGCCAAAACACTTCATACATTTCAACGAGACATCTTGTAAAGTCACTGTGATTGGAATTTCCTACGTCGACTGCTGCTGCTCGTGCTGCTGCTCGTGCTGTTGCTGCTGCTGCTGCTATTGCTGCTGCTGCTGCTGCTGCAGCAGTGTGTAGGAGTACTTCGGACAGCTGCGTTATTACCTTGGGGGACAACTTCGCCCCAACTTCTCTATTTTCCGAGTTGTTTTTAAAGTAGTTCTTCAAGCCTCGTAGCTTGTCTAAGTTCGTGTCTTCACGTCTAAGTTCATGTTTTCACGCCTCATGGCACTGGTGAAGTCAACAGCGGAAGGAAGATGAGGAGGAGGAGTTGGAAAAAATGAGGAAGAGGAAGAAGAAGAAAAGAAAGAAGAGGAGGAGAAACATAAAAGACTGGTAAAGTGTGATAAATGAAGGAACCACTAAGAAAAGACAAGTTCTCTAAGCCCCTCGACCAATACTGATGACAGCATCGTCTGTTGCAAGAGCTGCAATAAGTTCCCTTCTTCGCAAGATGACTTGCAATTAGGTTTGTAGATCTGAGCAATAAGTGAAAGTCAGTCTGATCATTAAAAATATTGAACTTTAAAAATAATAATTTTGAACACAAACCCATCAAATTGGGGGAGCGGGGGTTCATTGATGCGGGTGAAGGGCTCTTGATCCAAGGGAATCAGGCAGTCAGGTAACGTTTTCTTCATTCAAAACTACGGAAATCACTGCTTTTTCAGTGAAAAAAAATGTCTAAATACATGAATTAGCGTCATTTCCGGCATATAAGACGCACTTTTTTCCCCAGAAAATCTTCAAAATCATCCTGCGCCTTATATGATCAAGGTCAGGGTCAAGGACAGGCATTGGGTTACGCTTTAGCAGTTGTTTACTAACGTTACATTACAACTGCTTGGAAAACATCGTCTTAAATATTCCTGCGCCTTATATGCGTTAACTAAAATTATATATCATACGTTGACCAGGTTTTATACAGTGAGCTGGTGTGTATGTCACTGCGTATATACAAAGTGTGACCTAGTTCCTATGTTCAGTATTAAACTAATATTGACCGGTGGTGAACAGGTGACATGCAGCCTTAATTAATGGGTGCACTTAAGGAACCTAAGGAACAGTTTGTACACCATATGTAACGTATCTTATGTGGTGGATCCTATGTGGTAGATCTTGTCTTGTAGATCATGTGTAGTGATATATACAGATATATGTAGGATATATACAGAGTACTGTATGGAGTGCGCAGCATTTACAATTCTTGTCAAGGGCTATGAGATTCCCAAGGAAGTCAGAGGCAGACGAGGAATCTCCTAAGAAACCACACGTATTCTAAAGAAGAAGATGACGATTAAGAAGAGAAAAAAAGGCTAAAAATAATTCCTGTACACATAATAGCCCAGTTATTATGTGTCGTTAGAATCGTAAAAAAAACGTTGCTTTGATATTCTAATGATGGGGAAATCTAAGCTGATTAAGCACTTTGTAACTTCATAGAGAGTGAAATTGCACGTCTAGAGATCAGTACACCGTGTTTTACATAAGCTTTTTTAAATCTGAGATATAATTTTTGACACCTGACATTGACCTGGCGGGTATATAAGCAAGATTTTTATATAGCGAGAGGTGTGTATCTCTCAGTGTATATACGCTGAGAGGTATGTCTCAGAGTATATACGCTGAGACGTGTGTATCCCTCAACGTATTTACGCTGAGGGTTGTGTGTCTTAGTGTGTATACACACGGAGAGTTTACGTTACACGGGATTAAAGCAATCTTGACTAGGTGTGCAGGTGACATGCAGTGTTAATGATCCTCGTGTCGTTGATAGATCTTCATTACACCAACAAACTATCCCAACTTTACAAACAAACTCACAAAAATACCTTACAACGTCAATTATAGCTTTGGATATATGCATAACGTTATAAATAACTCCACGCTAATTTCAGATCCATCAATTAGTCATGTTGCAATTTAGCTTTGGATTGAAAATTACTTTTAGATGTACTATAAGGGAATTAAATGGCACTAACGTAATTCTGATTGCACCTTTAAATGAGCGACTTCAGCCTGAAGTGACGCTACTCGCTGTAAATATCTCAGCCCTGTCAATGACCATCTGACGAATCCAGTGCCAGGGTTGTAGGAAAACACACACACACACACACATACACACACACACACACACACACTCGTAATTACTCTAAACTGCGACCGGTTTCAGGACGCGACCTGATCAATGTTCACTAAATTATACAAGGGTCAGGAATTCAATTTACGTGGAAAAAAATGCCGGGATGAGGTGCAGAGTGCCACATCCGTTGCCACCGAGTTTGTTAATTGCATAATGAAACGCATGAATGCTGTAAAATGAGGTGGGTTTTCAACAGCAACGCACTGCCTGTTAGGGCCAATTTTCCCCTATTATGTTAAAGTTTAATATCTGTGTTATTCATGTTCCCCCTACTGTACCTATTTATCTATCTATATGTTTATCTATCTATATGTTTATCTATCTTTGCATCTGTCTTTCCATCTATCTGTCTATCTATCTTTCCATCTATCTGTCTATATATCTTTCCATCTATCTGTCTATCTATCTTTCCATTTATCTGTTTATCTATCTATCTTTTCATCTATCTACCTATCTCTAGCTAGCTAGCTATCTGTATGTATGTACCCATTTTTGGCGTCAGGGCTTGAGTCTCAGCTCCTGGCCCTGCTTCTCCCAGTGCCGCCCCATGTAAGATTTTCTCCTTCCTAGACCACGATATTACATCCTCTTCGGAATATACAAAACGAAACCTCTGTGGGGAACCCCAGAACGACAATTGAAGCCCCATCTATCATCCCGAAAAAAGGGTTTTATTGGAATGAGAAAACAATCTATTTTCTATCGTTTCCCCCCAAAAAAATAATTTTAGGCAAAAGAAAACGTAATACTGAATAGGTCTGTTTTGAGTGCAAATGAATAGGAAACGAAAAATCTTTGGACAATGTTATGTTAATGTAATTCGGTTTATTTTTTAATTGATGCTGACGTTCTAGCAGCGGAAAAAAATTAGGCTGGACTTAACTCACACAGCTAATCAGCTGCCAATTAGAATTCGTGAACAATTCCATAAACATAGACACAGACAGACAGACAGACAGACAGACAGACAGACAGACAGACAGACAGACAGACAGACAGACAGACACACACACACACACACACACACACACACACACACCGTGTATGTCAGGCCTATACTGGAGTATGCAACGCCAGTTTGGAACCCACACCTGGTCAAGCACATCAAGAAATTAGAGAAAGTGCAAAGGTTTGCAACAAGACTAGTTCCAAAGCTAAGGGGATTGCCCTACGAAGAAAGGTTAAGGGAAATCGGCCTGACGACACTGGAGGACAGGAGGGTTAGGGGAGACATGATAACGACATACAAAATACTGCGAGGAATTGACAAGGTGGACAGAGACAGGATGTTCCAGAGATGGGACACAGAAACAATGGGTCACAATTGGAAGTTGAAGACTCAGTTGAGTCAAAGAGATGTTAGGAAGCATTTCTTTAGTAATAGAATTGTCAGGAAGTGGAACAGCTTAGAAAGTGACGTAGTGGAGGCAGGAACCATACATAGTTTTAAGACGAGGTTTGATAAAGCTTATGTAGCAGGGAGAGAGAGAGAGGACCTAGTAGCGACCAGTGAAGAGGCGGGGCCAGGAGCTATGACTCGACCCCTGCAATCACAAATAGGCGAGTACACACCCAAACACACACACAGAGCAGCAGCAACAGAGAGAACTGGATGGTAAAGCTACACAAGTGATGATGGAGGTAATAGACTCATAGTGTCAAGCGGCAAAGAACGCGTCACTCCAAGAGCTTGTAAAAGAAAGAATAAAAGAGCGAGCGCATTGCTCAAGCAGCAGTACATAAAAGACAGAGACAAGGCTGAACAAAAACATACTAAAATAGAGAGTAAATAAAAAAGGAAATAAACAGAAGAGCAAAATATGAATATGCCAGGATACGAAACAAAACAGCGAGACAGTTCCCAAATTAAAATTCATGAATGGTAAAAATGGAGATAAAGTTACTCCAAAGCCACGTAAGGAGGAAGAAGACTATAAGTATATTCCTGGTGGCAAGACCGAAGAAGAGGAGGAGGAGGAGGAGGAGGAGGGAGGAGTCACACTCACGGAGGATGGTTGAGAAATATGGAAAGAGCTCAGCTGAATATTCAAGGAAGTCCGAAACACATCACCAACAACACATCACCAACAACACATCACCAACAACACATCACCAACAACACTTCACCAACAACACTTCACCAACAACACATCACCAACAACACATCACCAACAACACATCACCAACAACACATCACCAACAACACATCACCAACAACACATCACCAACAACACATCACCAACAACACTTCACCAACAACACTTCACCAACAACACTTCACCAACAACACTTCACCAACAACACATCACCAATAACACATCACCAACAACACATCACCAACAACACATCACCAACAACACATCACCAACGACACATTACCAACGACACATCAACAACACATCACCAACAACACATCACCAACAACACATCACCAACAACACATCACCAACAACACATCACCAACGACACATCACCAACAACACATCACCAACTACTCGGAAACACAACAAAATGCCAAGTGGAAGACTGGATAACCAGCAACATCTAGATGTAAAAATCAACACATAGATAGAGAAAAATACAAAAATATACCTTCGACTGCTTATTGCCCAGCGTCTGTCCCTTTGCAACATGCAACCACTGGATAACTGCAGCTGTTCTTAGTAATATTTAACAAAAATACATAATCTAAACATTATTTACCTCACGTGTGTCAACCATTTTTAGGTATGCGGCGTTGAAGCGGAATCCTTATATAGTAAACCAGAGAGAAAAACCCAGACCGCTGTCTGCGTGATAAGCCTTGGCGTCATGTCACCGAGGGAACGAAGAGATAAGAGGTAACATGATCATGACATGAAGCAAACTCGAGGTATAGACGGTAACAAGAATGAGTGTCTGGAAGGACATGTCAGAAAATATCAGAATATGTCTTATTCAGTCTAAGAAGACCATTACAGGAATGATATTACCTGACCAATGGAATTGTTGAAGCTGTCTCTCATTAAAACCTCTGATGTGGATGTGACTGAGGTACTTTATGTTAGTTGAATTTAAGACCTGGGTAGGTAATGACGTGAGATACCGACATGATACAAAACCACACACACAAACGAATCATTATGGACAACGTTTCGCTCACACAGTGGGCTCTGTCAAGTGATTTCATAAAGCCTTTGTGCTTCCCTGTGAACCTACCATAACACTTTCAGGAACCTGAAGCAAAGGTGTTATAGGTTACTCTACATAACATATAAAACTCAGCACCATCGTGGGGCACACACCTCACTGTGTATCTCCAGAAGCTCGACAATGTACACAAGGTCCCCCATCGACTCTAGTTTCGGAATTATGGGGACTGAATCACGAGGAAACACTACTGAATCTAAGAGATTTGAAACACAACAAAGACTAAGAGACATGATAACGACGTATAAGATACGAAGTGAATATTACAAGGCAAAGGGAACACAGCAGAGGCCAGGTAGATGATCGACTCAGTGGATCAACGAGTGAAAAGCGCACAGGTCTTGCGTTTTTCTTTTGTTTTACAATCACTGCAAAAAATCATCACCATTCTTCATCATTAACGTTGAAGGTCAAGAGGCCCGCGACACCACCTACATCAAAGGAGACAGAGGCGATAAAAAAAAAGGTCCATTTCTGGAATGCCACTTCTGTGAGGGCCATTTTTCTGACCAGGAGAGCCTGCGCATGGGCGCCTCGACGGAGCCTCCCCATTAATAAAGCAAATTACTGCAACGATTTTATTTTTGCATTGACGCTGGAGCAGTAAAAAAAATAAGGATGCATAATTTATGCCAAGAATGGTCGCGGAGGAGCCGGAAGGACGCGAGGATAAGTGATGAAGGAGAGAGAGAACAGGGATGGGAAGGAACGGGAGATGGATAGAAAGAGAATGTGGAAGGATAGGAGACGAGGTGATGAGGGATTGAGAATGGAGGAGGAGGAGGAGGGAAAATTGAGGAAGTTGATGAGTGGGAGGGGGGGGATGATTATGAGGAGGAAGAGCACGAAGACAAAGATGAGAAGTAGAAGAGAAGGGAGAGAGAACAGTGAACAAGAGGAAAAGGAGGAGAGAGAGAGAGAGAGAATATGGGAAGTGACGAAGGGTAAACACATTGGTTATGATAATGGTAACTGAAGACGCCATAAATAATAATTACTGAGAAGGAAGGAAGGAGGGAAAGGTCGTGTGAAACACGACACAACAGTTATCGTAGAGCTTGTGTAGAGCTTGCTTCTTAATGAACTGGTAGAGCTTGCTTCTTAATAAATTCGTAGAGCTTGTGTAGAGCTTGCTTCTTAATAAACTAGTACAGCTTGATTCTTAATGTACTGGTAGAGCTTCCTACCTAATGAACTTATAGAGCTTCCTTCTCAATAAATTCGTAGAGCTTGTGTAGAACTTGCTTCTTAATGAACTGGTAGAGCTTGCTTCTTAATAAATTCGTAGAGCTTGTGTAGAGCTTGCTTCTTAATGAGCTAGTGAGCTTCCCAACCGTCACTCTCCTTCACTGTCTTCTGAATAAGTAGGACACTGTGCATTGGGAATATTTATTAGCTTCTTCAGTCCAGTATAGAGGTGAATTAAATATTGGAGACGGCAAAAGCCGAAGAAGTAATGCTAATGTGATCAGTCCCACAGCCTTGAACAACAAGGAGTTTTGAGGTGGTCAGTCCCACAGCCTTGATAAGTATTCAGTTCCTCGACCAATGTGAGATTAAGGAATGATCGTTCATTTTCTTTCATCCTTCTCTCTCTCTCTCTCTCTCTATCTCTTTCTCTCTCTCTCTCTCTCTCTCTATTAGAGCTGTTGTAGTATCTCCTCACCACATTAGTACAAAGATAACAGCCCTTCAATATATTAAAACTTAATTAATGTGCGAATCATTCGTGTTTTGGTCGACCCTGCTGGTCCAGTGTTCTGTAAGAGAACCCACTACTCCAGAGTGTTCTGTAAGAGAACCCACTACTCCAGAGTGTTCTGTAAGAGAACACACTACTCCAGAGTGTTCTGTAAGAGAACACACTACTCCACAGTGTTCTGTAAGAGAACCCACTACTCCAGAGTGTTCTGTAAGAGAACACACTACTCCAGAGTGTTCTGTAAGAGAACCCACTACTCCAGAGTGTTCTGTAAGAGAACACAATACTCCAGAGTGTTCTGTAAGAGAACACACTACTCCAGAGTGTTCTGTAAGAGAACCCACTACTCCAGAGTGTTCTGTAAGAGAACACACTACTCCAGAGTGTTCTGTAAGAGAACACACTACTCCAGAGTGTTCTGTAAGAGAACACACTACTCCAGAGTGTTCTGTAAGAGAACACACTACTCCACAGTGTTCTGTAAGAGAACACACTACTCCACAGTGTTCAGTAACAGAACACACTACTCCACAGTGTTCAGTAAGAGAGCACACTACTCCACAGTGTTCAGTAACAGAACACACTACTCCACAGTGTTCAGTAACAGAACACACTACTCCACAGTGTTCAGTAACAGAACACACTACTCCACAGTGTTCAGTAAGAGAGCACACTACTCCACAGTGTTCTGTAAGAGAACACACTACTCCACAGTGTTCAGTAAGAGAACACACTACTCCACAGTGTTCTGTAAGAGAACACACTACTCCACAGTGTTCTGTAAGAGAACACACTACTCCACAGTGTTCAGTAAGAGAACACACTACTCCACAGTGTTCAGTAAGAGAACACACTACTCCACAGTGTTCTGTAAGAGAACCCACTACTCCACAGTGTTCAGTAAGAGAACACACTACTCCACAGTGTTCAGTAAGAGAACACACTACTCCACAGTGTTCAGTAAGAGAACACACTACTACTAGCTTCTCCAATGCTCACTTGTTCTTTTCTCTTCCCTCTCTTCCTATTTATTGCCTTTAGCTCCCTTCCCAGCTTATTTTTTATCTATACAGTGTTGTTTCTTCTCCTTTATTGCAGTACAAAGACATTTATATTACAGAAGTAAAGTTTATTTGGCTTACGTTTTGCTCAGCGGTAAGCTTTGTTTTGGTACAAACTAATAGATAGAAACGTAGTCCAAAATAAGTGTTTGTTCTGTAATGTTTGTCTTTTGTTCAGTACCTGCTGTTACTTCTCGTTATTTATACTTCTTGCTGAAAGGTTTCACGTTTTTCTATATATTTTGGCATATATTTTGGCCTGTTTCTTATTTTGATTTGGAAGAAATCTTTAAGGAGAGAGTGAGAGAGAGAGAGAGAGAGAGAGAGAGAGGAGAGAGAGAGAGAGAGAGAGAGAGAGAGAGAGAGAGAGAGAGTGAGGGGAGAGAGAGAGGTGCTTATGAGGGGAGAGGGAGAGATACTTGTGAGGATAAAAGAGAGATCTGACCCCATTATTAATCACCTAAGCAAACTCTTACCTTCTTGTCCCTGGAGGACGTAACTCACTGAGTACAAAGCCAGGTTCGTGTCCACCTGTGTCGGGGTACATCCAAGAGAAGAGACTGGGCCAGGAGCTGCGATTCGACCCCTTCTGTCACATATAGGTGAGTAAACGCACTTGATAGCTATCATATGCACAAATACTCGCTTACACTTACCTGTTTACCTCCCATAATTATAATAATTATAATTATAATTATGATAATTATAATTATGATCATTATAATTATGATAATTATAATGATCATATGTGTCATCGTATATGAGATATTCTAACACCCAGGTACCTAGTTACTGCTAAGTAAACAAGGACACTCAGGTGTATGCTTATCATTAAGGTGTGTATGCGCATCCCTTTCATGTATATGTATCATTCAGATGTATATCACTCGGATCTGTATGTATGATTCACATGTGCATGTCCAGTAAAGGTGAAAATGCAGCATTTTCTCTTTTACACTGAGCCACAATGCAAAACATTAGGCCCCCCTTGCAACACTGAAATGCAGTGTAACACAGACTCTTGCAACAGTGAGCTGCAGTGCAACTGAGTCATGCAACACTGACCTACAGTCCGGTAGCTGGATATTTCGAAATGTATTTTTACAAGGATGAACAATAATATGACTGTCAATTGTTCCAGTACACTGTTGGGGGTGGTGACGAGTTACGACTGTCAACTAGAAGCAGGTAAAGCCAGACCATCCTGGGTTAATGGATAGAACGATGCTGTGAGATCACTACCATCCATCCCTATTTGATGGATAGGGCGTTGCTGTGGGATCCCGGTCCTCCAATCCTGGCTAGAGGATAGATCCAAGCTGCCAGGACTAATCTTATCCTGTTAATAATTTTTTTTATCCCACAACATATATATGTTTTTTCATTCCAAAGTTTGTAACACAAATTTAGTACTATAAATTTGTCCAATTTTTATAACTTAAAAACACAAAACCTATCAAAAACTTGATCTGGCGAAATATTCCATTGATAATGATGTGATGATAATAAGGGTAAGGTTTGCTAGGCGATTGTTTTTACATATGCGATGTAGAAGGCACAGCTGTGAAGGGATTGGCTTCATTTATGGGTTTTTAAAAGTTGCACAAGTCACAATAGGAGACGTGGGAAGCTATTTTTCTTCATGTCGTACGGAGCTAGACAAAACGACACGTTTAGCAACAGATCTTTTGTTACTATGACGTCTCACCTACGACGTCTCACCTTCAGCGTCATACTTTCGTAAGTGAAACGCCGTATTTGATGAAATGTCTGATTTTGCTGTACGTGTTTTCTGACCACTTAGTTGCCAGTGACGCTCCAGCCACCACGTACACGGGAGAACACCCACACCATGAAAACATCCTCATTAAGGAGCTCTATCACAATAATAACACAGAGAGAGCGTGGAGCTGAAAGCTTCTCCAGGTTGAGGGACTGACCACCTCTAAACTACACCTCTTCAAAGCTGATAGACTGAACACATCTTTACCTCTCCACTGCTTCTGACGTCTTTAATTTTAGTCACCTATACATTCGACTGAAGAAGCCTACTGGGTAGTCGAAACGTTTCGTAGATAAAAATGCTATAGCGGTTCACATGTGTTTTATTTGGCAATAAAGGTTTGTTTTGCTACTGTGGGCAGTATGATCTTCAACCAAGTGAATAGCTAACATTAACTTGTTTTACAGGTTAATGATCTGTACGAGGACCGATCCTTTGTTATTAAGCCAATAGCTAAGCGTTAACTAGGTAGACAATAGCAAACTAGACACACTACCAATGTTTTTCTTTCCTAAGCGTTACCTAGTTTGGTTAATTAGTTTAATGGGTTTAAAAGGCCATCGACTGCGGGATGGTCATTAAGGCTGAATATTACATGTCCACCACCAGTCAAGGATACTTCACTCTCTAACACTGGGATTAAATTAAACCCTCATCGCATGTATGTAAAACTGTTATAATCATAACCATAATTTCTAAAGAGGTGGACCGGTAAGCCAGCGGAAGGCCTCGGTCAGATGACCAAAAGTCCAGTGGCGAGTCATTATATGACTAAGACCCGCTTCAGGAAACACTTGTCCTGTTTCCTGACAAATCTTAACTAACCTAACTTAATCTTAGCGTATATACACCGACAGATACACGTCTCTCACAACATATACCCGGAGAGATACGCACCTCTAGCTGAGTATGCATTGAGGGGAAATACAGTTCTCCCTGCATATACACAGAGAGCTTCACTCCTCTTGCTGTAAGCAAGAATTAATTAAATTCAAGTGGACTTTAAAGGTAAAAATCAGCTTTTGTGAGTTTTCCTCGAACCACTTTTGTCAATAATTTGACTGTTGTTGAAGTGTTTCATTGGGATGGAAGGAGTGTGGTACACACACACACACACAAACACACACACACACACATTGACAAGGTGGACAAAGACAGGATGTTCCAGAGATGGGACACAGAAACAAGGGGTCACAGTTGGAAGGTGAAGACTCGTATGAGTCAAAGGGATGTTAGGAAGTATTTCTTCAGTCATAGAGTTGTCAGGAAGTGGAATAGCGTAGAAAGTGACGTAGTAGTGGAGGCAGGAACCATACATAGTTTTAAGACGAGGTTTGATAAAGCTCATGGAGCAGGGAGAGAGAGGACCTAATAGCGATCAGTGAAGAGGCGGGGCCAGGAGCTATGACTCGACCCCTGCAACCACAAATAGGTGAGTATACACACATATAGTGTGTGTGTATGTTCTCAGAGCTCATCGATGCCATTCTAGGGCATTTAGATACCTACATGTATTATGAGTGATAATTCTGAGAGAGAAGAGGATATAACAAAAGTCAGAAAGAGAAAAGGAAAACGTAAAAGAGAGAAAAAGAGAAAGAGAGAGAGAGAGAGAGAGAGAGAGAGAGAGAGAGAGAGAGAGAGAGAAAGAAAGAGAGAGCAAGAGTCGGAGCCGTGAAGGCATAAGATGACAAGGCACCTGGAATCTCCGGCTTCGAATCCCACAGGTGAAAGGGATTTAGCTTCAGTTGGCTGTCCTTGTCGACACCGTGAAGCTGGTGCTGTGTGTGGGGGCCCCAGGGAGTGAACCCCAACACGAAGCGCCCAAAGGTCCTAGGCGTGGCCCTCCTTCTCCTCCTCCTCCTGCTCCTGCTCCTCCTCCCCTTCTTGTTCTTCCTTTTTCATCCTAACACCATAGGAATATTCAAGGTCTTTTGTAAAAAAAATTTTGAAGAGCTTTTTTTATATACGTGAAGATTAAATGCAGATGAGACGTGGATCCAAATTTATGCGAATTTCTCCAAAGCGTCGGCCGTACGTGGGCCAAGAGTGACCCATTTAAATCTACCAATTTTGTCCCAATTACTTGTTAAGAGGAACTAACCTGGAACAAATTAATATCAACTTGTTTCATTCTCTCTTGTCCAGCCTAACTCGTGAGACAGACAATATAATATTATTATCGTTGTTGTTTTGTTATTTTTATTATTGTTATTATTAATAGTATTGGTATTATTATTGGATTTACTTTCATTATTAAAGAATCATATACACAACAGATTACATATCAAAACAGCTTAGGACTCAAGTTAGTTCGCTTCCCTTTTACTGTACTCAGGGTCGTATCTCATAACTATAGGAGGTGATTTAGCAAGCGCTGGTATAGCCTCACTTTATTTACTTTACGCGGTTCTCTGCTCTCACAGAGACGGGCATCCTACCGACTCCTGGATCAAAATGCCTCAAAATTTATTCATGGGGGATACTCTCCTCTTTCATGCACTCCGGCGCACCTGAAATGGCCCAATATGCAAAGCAGCAAGTTGAATTTTTTTTTGATAATGTACATCGTATACCACTTTTGCATTTCAATGTGCTGACGGTCCATACCATGCATATATATATATATATATATATATATATATATATATATATATATATATATATATATATATATATATATATATATATATATATATGCAAAAAGATCACAGTAAACAGGTGATATCAAAATATGCAAGACAACCACTATGAAAAATATAGAGGAATTCCAAGCGCTTTCGTGACTACTCACATTATCAAGGAACTATAAAAGGAAACATGACAAGAAGGCTTATATAAGGGGCGAGACTACACCTCACAGTCACATCACACTAACAAAGACCACACCTCACAGTAGCGTAACATCGCACGACTCTGTGAAGAGGAACATAAGAAAGGACCTGAAACTCTTCCCAAGAATTAAGATTAGTCCAATTTATCATTAAATTCTTCCCAAATTTTATTAATTATAAATGAATCCAATTTATATAAACCAAAAGAAATATTCATATTATTTTCAAAACTGCTTTTAATGAAACATGATTCTATTATATTTCTCTCAACCATGGACTTGCTTGATACAACCTTCTCAGCATTTTGAAAATCAATTGGATGGTTAAAATCTCTCACATGAATAAATAGAGCATTAGAATCTTGTCCAGTTCTAATGCTATATTTATGTTGTTTTAATCTTAGTTCAAGACTTTTACCAGTTTGGTGGACCTGACTTAACTCAGTGGTGGACCTGACTTAACTCAGTGGTGGACCTGACTTAACTCAGTGAAGACGTGTCTTGTGTGCTCTCTGTCAATCTGAAGAAGATGTCCTCTCTTGAGCTACTCTACCAGCAGCTGAAGGAAGAACTGAGGGTAGCTAAGCTTGAGATACAGCGACTGACTGAGGAAAACAAGAGGATTCGTAGTAATCCTCCTGTTGAGAATCCTCAAGCCAGGAAAGGAACCTGGACAGTGGCTAAAACGCATGGGACAAAGTTAAGGCTCAAGAGGACGGGTGGAGAGGTAGAAACAACGAAGACCCAGGAGAATGTTGTGGAAACATCGAACCCATTCTCCGTGCTACCCGATGAATGTGAGTCGACTTCTGGGAGCGTCACGACGAAAGACACAAAGGAAGGTAAAAACATTGTTGTTGTTGGGGACAGTCAGGTTAGGTACATGGATAGGGCTTTCTGTTTGATTGATAGGAGTAGGAGACAGGGTTTGCTTTCCTGGGGCTGGGATGGAGGATATTGTTAGCCGTCTGGACGACATCATGAGAGGTAATTGGAGCAATCCTATTATCTGTCTCAGTGCTGGAGGCAACGATGTTGGCAGACGTAGGAGTGAGGACCTGACTAGCAGGTTTAGGTCAGCAATAGACATAATTAGGAAGAAGGGTGGGAACCCTGTCATATGTGGTATTTTGCCAAGGAGAGGAGTTGGAAATGAATGGCTGTCCAGGGCAATTGGTGTCAATTGCTGGCTGGACAAATACTGTAAGGAAAATTCAGTAACATTCATTGACAACTGGGACCTCTTCTATGGCAGAAATGACATGTATGCCAGGGATGGGGTTCACTTATCCAGGTCTGGGGTGGGGGCACTGGCAACTGCAGTGGAGGAGCTGTTAGGGCTTTAAACTAGAAATAGTTAGTGGTATGGGTTTTGGGGGGAAAACAGAGAAGTCCCAGTGTAGTAATATTATAAGTTGTAGGAGAACTAGTAATAGGCAGAATAAGGTGGATAGTGGAAAGCTAGTGACACTAGATGACAAGGACAGTAATAGGTATAGTGGAAAAACAGAGATGAGCAGGAAGGGTAAAGAGAAAGGAGGGTCTCTAAATATATTACACCAATAGTCGTAGTGCTAGGAATAAGATGGACGAGTTGAGATTAGTTGCAAGTACGGGTAATATTGATGTTTTGCAATAACTGAGACATGGTTTAATATGAAAAATCGGGACTTGCCTGCCGAATGTCACATTCAGGGTTTTAAATTGTTCCAAGTAGACAGAAGTATCGGGAAATGGGGTGGGGTGGCACTCTATGTCCGTGATCATTTAAATTGTTGCATAAAAACGGGTATAAAGTCTGAATTAACACATACAGAGTCTGTCTGGATAGAATTTTCAGAGGGTGTGAAAAATTGATTTTAGGCGTGATTTACCGTCCTCCAAACTTAGATAGGGAACAAGGGAGACTACTTTAGGAGGAAATTGTTAAGGCCACAAGACACGATAACGTAGTAATACTAGGGGACTTTAACTTTAGTCAGATTGATTGGAATTTCATGACAGGGAATTTAGAATCTAACGACTTTTTAGAAGTAGTTCAGGATTGCTTTTTGAAGCAGTTTGTAACAGAACCTACAAGGGAAATAACCTACTTGACTTGGTTCTGGCAAGCAAGGAAACCCTTGTTAATAATTTAGAAATTACAGAGGAACTCGGCTCAAGCGACCACAAGTCAATTACCTTTAGCATTGAATGGATGTATGATAGTAGGGATAATTCAGTAATGGTCCCAGATTTTCGCTTAGCAGATTATAATGGACTTAGAGAACACTTATCAACTGTGGACTGGGGTGAAGAAGAGAGGTATCAATATGACAGTTTTCTTAACACTATACAGGCTGCCCAAAGAACATTTATCCCGTATAAAGAAATTAGATCAAGTAGAAATGACCCAAAATGGATGAATAATAGGCTCAAATATCTTTTAGGGCAGAAGAAAGGAATTTATAGGCGCATAAAAAGAGGTGGGGTCATCTTATAAATCAGTATACTGACATTAAGAGGGACGTTAAAAAGGGAATAAGAAAATCTAAACGGGACTATGAAATTAAAGTTGCTAGGGATTCAAAAACTAACCCAAAAAGTTTTTCCAGGTTTATAGAACAAAAGTTAGGGATAAGATAGGTCCCTTAAAAATAACTTTGGGCATCTTACTGACAAGGAGAATGATATGTGCTCTATTTTTAATAATTATTTTCTCTCGGTTTTCACACAGGAAGACATTAATAATATCCCAGTAATTAATTTTTACAGAGGCCCAGAAGAAGATAAATTATGTAATATCACAGTCACTAGCGAAATGATTATGAAACAGCTGGACCGACTGAAACAAAATAAATCGCCGGGTCCTGATGAGCTTTTGCAAGGGTTCTTAAGGAATGCAAAATGGAACTCTGTGAACCAATATCTAACATTTTTAATTTATCTCTTCAAACAGGTGTAGTGTCTGATATGTGGAAGATGGCTAATGTAATTCCTATTTTTAAAGCAGGGGACAAGTCACTACCGTCAAACTACCGCCCAATAAGCCTGACCTCAATTGTAGGCAAATTACTAGAGTCAATTATAGCTGATATTATTAGAAGCCATCTAGATAACCATAATTTGATTAATGATACCCAGCATGGATTCACGAGGGCCGTTCCTGCCTATCTAATTTATTAACCTTCTTCAGTAAAGCTTTTGAGGCTGTTGATCACGATGAAGAATTCGATATTGTTTATTTAGACTTTAGTAAGGCTTTTGATAGAGTACCGCACAAGAGACTGTTAAAGAAAGTGGCAGCTCATGGCATTGGGGGAAAAGTGCTGTCATGGATCGAGTCATGGCTCACCAATAGGAAGCAGAGAGTGTGCATAAATGGGGTTAAATCCGAATGGGGACTTGTAACAAGTGGTGTTCCACAGGGATCAGTCTTAGGCCCATTGTTATTTATAATATATATCAATGACCTTGATGAGGGAATTACTAGTGATATGAGCAAATTTGTCGGTTCTCTGAACCATTCATCTACATAGGTAGGATGTAAATTAGACACATATGCAACACTTGGGTATCTTTATTGAGGAAACGTTTCGCCACACAGTGGCTTCATCAGTCCATACAAAGGAGAATCGTGAAGAACAGGAGGAGTGTGAGGTTGTCACGCCCTCAATCTTGAGTCGATGTTGTCAGTCCATCAATCTTGAATAGAATAACAGCATATGAGCAGAGGGAGCTTATATACTGTAGACAGGAGAGGTGCAGCAGTTGTAGGAGGTGTCACATTTGTTCAATGTGGAAGTAGGTCGTGCCCAAGGAATAGGTAGGATAATTGATTCAAACATAGATGTCATAGAACTTCAGGAAGATTTAGACAAACTTAATTCGTGGTCAGAAATGTGGCAGATGCAGTTCAATGTAGATAAATGCAAGGTTCTGAAGCTCGGGAGTGTCCATAACCCAAGCACTTATAAGTTAAATAACGTAGAACTTAGCCATACAGATTGCGAGAAGGACTTGGGGGTGATGGTAAGCAGCAACCTTAAACCAAGACAGCAATGCCTAAGCGTACGTAATAAGGCAAATAGATTACTGGGATTTATATCAAGAAGTGTTAGCAACAGAAGTCCAGAGGTTATATTACAGCTTTATACATCATTAGTAAGGCCTCACCTAGATTACGCAGCTCAGTTCTGGTCTCCATATTACAGAATGGACATAAATTCGTTAGAAAACATTCAGCGTAGAATGACTAAATTAATACATAGCATTAGAAATCTTCCTTACGAAGAAAGATTGAAGACCCTAAAATTACATTCACTTGTAAGACGTAGAATGAGGGAGACATGATCGAGGTATACAAGTGGAAAATGGGTATTAACAAAGGGGATATAAATAAGGTCTTGAGGATATCTCTCAAGAGAACCCGCAATAATGGATTCAAGTTAGATAAGTTTAGATTTAGAAAGGATATAGGAAAGTATTGGTTTGGAAATAGGGTAGTTGATGAGTGGAACAGTCTGCTTAGTAGGGTTATTGAAGCTAGGACCTTGGGTAGTTTCAAATTTAGGTTGGATAAATTCATGAGTGAGAGGGGTTGGATTTGAGTGGGACTCGCGCATGAGTGGGTAGAATTGTCAAAGCTTATTTCTTGGGTAGCTTTGAAAATTGGGTTGAGCAAATATTCTGTTAGTGGGATGGATTGTGAAGGACCTGCCTAGTATGGGCCAACAGGCCTGCTGCAGTGTTCCTCCTTTCTTATGTTCTTATGTTCTTATGTTAAGTCGAAGTAAACGACAGTTTTAGTAGATACTCACATAACAGCAACAACTATGGCCAACTACCAATCAATAACTCCACTGACATCATTTAACATAAACAAAAGCAAAAGTAAATAAAAAATATATTTTCTACCAGAAAGTCGAGAGAAGTGGATGGAGATGCTACCCCGTACATCACACACACACACACACACACACACACACACTCACACACACACACACACACACACACACACACACCTTGAGTCTCTGGTCAGTTCTTTGGTTTCAGTCGAAGAAAAGACGCTGTAACGAGACCCAAGGGAGAGAGACAATAGCGAGAGATAAGGAGAGTAAATAACGATATACATGGAAGAGACAATGAAGAGACAAAAATCGAGAAATAGGGAGTAGACAGAGTAAGGAGAGACAAGGAAGAGAGAGACAATGAGAAGAGATAAGAAGCAGAGACAATAAGAAGAGAGACATTTATGAAACAAAAGGAAGACTGAGACAATAACGAGAGACAAAAGAGAGATACTAGAGAGACACAAGAAAGAGAAACGATAAAGAAACACAGTGAAAGATACAAAAGGGAAAAATAAAGCTAATAATGGTTTCTAATGGAGAGATGTGGGAATAAAATCTTGAGATAAAAGAAGACGAGGTTATAGAGCAATAATTTTTCTCTGGGAAGATCCTTATTGCTTTACTGTGTGGGAGTTAGCGTGGGTGGGCGTGGTAGAGCGTGGGCGTGGGTGAATGTGGGCGTGGGAGAGCGTGGGCATGGGTGGGTGCGGGCATGGGTGGGTGCGGGCATAGGTGGGTGTGGGCGGGGGGGGTGGGCGTGTTTTGCTCCCATGCGTTTCGTTACTTCAACATCTCTGGGCTGATAATAAAAAAAATGGCATCTTACAATATGTTACAATGATAACTTATACGGATAAAAGGCCTGGATGCGCAGCCATGGCCCCATTAACCTGGAAACACCCCCATGAAGTCTCTTCCATGAAATGCTTCCCATTAAGCAGAGGACATTTACCCATAATCCACCCTTTAAGGCCGGGGGCCCCATCACCCATTAACTTGTCAAATAGTTCATGACTATCATGGAAGTTTGACTCTCATGTCATCTGAATTTGATCTCTGAGGTAAGTTCCTCACAGGAATCTCAATAATAGAAGAATTTTCCCGGGAGGCCGTAAATATATTAGATTTAAAGGAGAGCGAAGGAGTGAACCAGGAGAGAGAGAGAGAGAGAGAGAGAGAGAGAGAGAGAGAGAGAGAGAGAGAGAGAGGAGAGCCTGCAGGCGTTGATAATACATCTTTAGAGTAGTAGTCCTGATTGCTGATGGATGGATATATGTTTGATCATCATAAACACTCTCTCTCTCTCTCTCTCTCTCTCTCTCTCTCTCTCTCTCTCTCTCTTCAGTTATAGAGTTGTCAGAAAGTGGAATAGTCTGGAAAGTGACGTAGTGGAGGCAGGAACCATACATGGTTTTAAGACGAGGTTTGATAAAGTTCATGGAGCAGGGAGAGAGAGAGGACCTAGTAGCGATCAGTGAAGAGACGGGGCCAGGAGCTATGACTCGACCTCTGCAACCACAAATAGGCGTGTACAAATACGTGAGTACTCACACACACACACACACACACACACACACACACACACTCACACACACACACACACACACACACACACGTACAGTTATTGATCTCCATACTTGAGCGGCTGATGTTTGAGTCTCTGCTATGCCAGTCACGTTGAAAAATAATGGGACATGTGTCTCGTCCTCGGACAGAGACGACAGTGCCAACTTGGGCTTTCAAAATGTCCATACAAATGTAAATAAAAATGTTCGAACAAGGAAGCATAAGCGGCAGGCAGCCAGTTAAACCACTAGGCAGACAGGCAGACAGACTGGCATGCAGACAGCTTGACAGACGCAGACATGGGGAATACAGTAAATGAACATAGGTAGGCAGATAAATAGACAGGAAGACACAGACAGGGAGACAGATAGCCATATAGGGAGAAAGTCAGGTGTGTGTGTGTATATATATATATATATATATATATATATATATATATATATATATATATATATATATATATATATATATATATAATGTATTGGTAAATAAAAGGTTGATGAGTAGGCTTCAGGATGTACATGTTTATAGAGGGCAACGGATATATCAGATCATTATTTGGTTGTAGCTACAGTTAGAGTAAAAGGTAGATGGGACAAAAAGAAAATGGCAACAGCAAGTAAGAGAGAGGTAAAAGTGTATAAACTAAGGGAGGAGGAAGTTAGGGTGAGATATAAGAAACTATTGGCAGAAAGGTGGGCTAGTGCAAGTAGGAGTAGTGGGGGTTGAAGAGAGTTGGGATAGTTTTAAAAATGCAGTATTAGAATGTGGGGCAGAAGTTTGTGGTTATAGGAGGGTGGGTGCAGGAGGAAAGAGGAGTGAGTGGTGGAATGAAGAAGTAAAGGGTGTGATAAAAGAAAAAAAGGTAGCTTATGAGAGGTTTTTACAAAACAGAAGTGTTAGTAGAAGAGCAGAGTATATGGAGAGTAAAATAAAGGTGAAGAGAGTGGTGAGAGAGTGCAAAAGAAGAGTGGATGAAAGAATGGGAGAGGATCTGTCAAGAAATTTTGCTGAAAACAAGAAAAATTTTGGAGTGAGATAAACAAGGTAAGAAAGCCTAGGGAACGAATGGATTTGTCAGTTAAAAACAGAGTAGGGAGTTAGTAGATGGGTAGCTGGAGGTATTGGGTAGATGGCGGGAATATTTTGAGGAACTTTTAAATGTCGATGAAAAGAGGGAGGCGATAATTTCATGTACTGGCCAGGGAGGTACAACATCGTTTAGGAGTGAAGAAGAGCAGGATGTGAGTGTGGGGAGGTGCGTGAGGCATTACGTAGAATGAAAGGGGTAAAGCAGCTGGAATTGACGGAATCATGACAGAAATGTTAAAAGCAGGGGGATATAGTGCTGGAGTGGTTGGTATTTTTGTTTAATAAATGTATGAAAGAGGGAAGGTACCTAGGGATTGGCAGCGAGCATGTATAGTTCCTTTATATAAAGGGAAGGGGGATAAAGAGAGTGTAAAAATTATAGGGGAATAAGTTTACTGAGTATACCAGGTAAAGTGTATGGCAGGGTTATTATTGAAAGAATTAGAGGTAAGACAGAGAGTAGGATTGCAGATGAGCAAGGAGGCTTTAGAATGGGTAGGGATGTGTAGATCAAGTGTTTACAGTGAAGCATATATGTGAACAGTATTTAGATAAAGGTAGAGAAGTTTTTATTGCATTTATGGATTTAGAAAATGCATATGATAGAGTGGATAGGGGAGCAATGTGGCAAATGTTGCAAGTGTATGGAATAGGTAGTAAGTTACTGAAGGCTGTAAAGAGTTTTTATGAGGATAGTGAGGCTCAGGTTAGGGTGTGTAGGAGAGGGAGATTACTTCCCGGTAAAAGTAGGTCTTAGACAGGGATGTGTGATGTCACCATGGTTGTTTAATATATTTATAGATGGGGTTGTAAAAGAAGTAAATGCTAGGGTGTTGGGGAGAGGGGTGGGATTAAATTTTGGAGAATTAAATGCAAAATGGGAGTTGACACAGTTACTTTTTGCTGATGATACTGTGCTTATGGGAGATTCTAAAGAAAAGTTGCAAAGGTTAGTGGACGAGTTTGGGAGAGTGTGTAAAGGTAGAAAGTTGAAAGTGAACATAGATAAGAGTAAGGTGATGAGGGTATCAAACGATTTAAATAAAGAAAAATTGGATATCACATTGGAGAGGGATTATGGAAGAAGTAAATGTTTTCAGATATTTGGGAGTTGATGTGTCAGCGGATGGATTTATGAAGGATGAGGTTAACCATAGAATTGATGAAGGAAAAAAGGTGAGTGGTGCATTGAGGTATCTGTGGAGACAAAAACGTTATCCATGGAGGCAAAGAAGGAATGTACGAAAGTATAGTGGTACCAACACTCTTATATGGGTGTGAAGCATGGGTTGCAAATGCTGCAGCGAGGAGGAGGCTGGAGGCAGTGGAGATGTCCTGTCTAAGGGCAATGTGTGGTGTAAATATTATGCAGAAAATTCGGAATGTGGAAATTAGGAAAAGGTGTGGAGTTACTAAAAGTATTTGTCAGAGGGCTGAAGAGGGGTTGTTGAGGTGGTTTGGTCATTTAGAGAGAATGGATCAAAGTAGAATGACTTGGAGAGCGTATAAATCTGTAGGGGAAGGAAGGCGGGGTAGGGGTCGTCCTAAAAAAGGTTGGAGGGAAGGGTAAAGGAGGTTTTGTGGGCGAGGGGCTTGGACTTCCAGCAAGCATGTGTGAGCGTGTTAGATAGGAATGAATGGAGACGAATGGTTTTTGGGACATGACGATCTGTTGGAGTGTGAGCAGGGTAACATTGTGTGAAGGGATTCAGGGAAACCAGTTAATTGATTTAGTTGGACTTGAGTCCTGGAAATGGGAAGTACAATGCCTGCACTTTAAAGGAGGGGTCTGAGATAGTGACAGCTGGGAGGGACTTTTCTCAGCTGTCGTATCTGAGCTCCTCTGCAAAGACAGTGATTATGTATGAGTGTGGTGAAAGTGTTGAATGATGATGAAAGTTTTTCTTTTTTGGGGATTTTCTTTCTTTTTGGGTCACCCTGCCTCGGTGGGAGACGGCCGACTTGTTAAAAAAAAAAAAAAAATATATATATATATATATATATCTATATATATATATATATATATATATATATATATATATATATATATATATATATATACATATATTATATATATATATATATTATATATATATATATATATATAGCCCACACGCATACCTGTGTTTAAATGTTTCTTGAATTCTGTCCACCTGAATTGCAGACTTCATGACATACGTGGGGTCTGTCTTTGACGTTACCAGGCTAACTACTTAACACTGACTTATCAACATTACCTTAGCATCCCGTATACTACTTAGAGATTGAGAAATGAACCCAAACTTGACACTGGAATGAGTGGAGTGAGGGGTGAGGCAAGGCATGGAGGAGAGACTGAGAAAGCATGAGAGCGTACGAAGTGTTCAGAATTAAAAGTTACTCTATAATGATGGCAGCGAATGGAGCAACTTGTAGGAAACTGGAGCAGTTGTACAAGAATAATGAGTCTCCGTGAGATGAATGTTAAAGGCGAATAACCAACTAAACTTTGGAGGAGAATATTTCGTTTAACAGACATTCCCAGAGATGAACGTTACTGAAAAGTTCACTTATGGAGATGTTACGTTTAACAGACATTCCCAGAGATGAACTTTACTGAAAAGTTCACTTATGGGGATGTTACGTTTAACAGACATTCCCAGAGATGAACTTTACTGAAAAGTTCACTTCTTAAAGTCGCTCCACATGAAATGGCCTCGGCAGACATAAACACTTATTGATGGCAGAGTTATTCCAATATTGCGCTGTAAAATAAACTTGGAGAAAAATGTAGAGTTTCTAACGATGTCATAGCGTTTGCTAACGTCTCTATCCAGTGCCCATTCCATACTCCAATGTCCTGATTCTTCTTCTGATTTAATAGCTTAGCATTGCTCACCTCTCTGTGCTCCAAAGTATTTTGTACGTCGTGATCTTATCTCATTTAGTTCTATTTTCTTTTCCACTCTTGGAGACTAGAAAATATAAACACATTTTAATTTTTTTTGCATTTCACTTCGTGTATATAGTTCATTTGTAACTTGATAATGGGCTGGGAAGGTCCGAAACGTCTTTTAAAGTGTCCTGTACATATTGTGGGTACTTATGATGAGTGTTTTAATATTTATCTTGGTTAGATAGTACACAATGTCATACCTTCTGAAGAGGGGCTTAACCTCGACTGAGGAACAATGTATGAAAAATATTAAACGAATTTCACCTCGCTGTTCCGTAGGAGTATTAAAGGAATTGAGACTTAACTTTTGCATATCAAATATTCATGATTTTACATTAAGAAACGTAAACTTTACTGTTTTTTTTCTCGTTTTTTTTTTTACCACCAACAGCAACACTTGCCCACTTTGCCGCAAGATAAAAGTAGCTAACTATATTGCATCAGCCTTCAGTGAATATAGCAACATAGCAACATCACGTTGCAGTATACACAGCACCTGTTTACAGTTACATACACTACACCTGACCACACACCAACATACACTACACCTGACCACACACCAACATACACACACCTGACCACACACCAACATACACTACACCTGACCACACACCAACATACACTACACCTGACCACACACCAGCATACACTACACCTGACCACACACCAACATACACTACACCTGACCACACACCAACATACACTACACCTGACCACACACAAACATACACTACACCTGACCACACACCAACATACACTACACCTGACCACACACCAACATACACTACACATGATCACACACCAACATACACTACACCTGACCACACACCAACATACACTACACATGACCACACACCAACATACACTACACCTGACCACACACCAACATACACTTACACCTGACCACACACCAACATACACTACACCTGACCACACACCAACATACACTACACCTGACCACACACAAACATACACTACACCTGACCACACACCAGCATACACTACACCTGACCACACACCAACATCCACTACACCTGACCACACACCAACATACACTACACCTGACCACACACCAACATACACTACACCTGACCACACACCAACATACACTACACCTGACCACACACCAACATACACTACACCTGACCACACACCAACATACACTACACCTGACCACACACCAACATACACTACACCTGACCACACACCAACATACACTACACCTGACCACACACCAACATACACTACACCTGACCACACGCCATCTCAAAATGTCTCCAGAAATTTCTGCTGGTGATTATGCTTTATAAATTATCCCTGAAGCCATCATTATCCAAGAACATCGTATGTTAGGCTTAATTACCTTCAGGTGGCAGGTGTGTACCTGAGTAATAATGGTCACGGGGGAAATATATTTATTTTGTATTTTCTTGCAAGGAGAGAAGACTTCGTGACGCCTCCACGATACTTCGATATTAAATATTGATAAGTATTTTGCTATACTGCTGGTGGTGCTACTGTTGCTGCTGATGCTGCTGCCGTTGCTGCTGGTGTTGGTACTGCTACTGTTGCTACTGGTGCTGCTATTTTTACTGCTGATGCTGCTACTGTTGCTGCTGCTACTGTTTCTGCTGGTGCTGCTACTGTTTCTGCTGGTGCTGCTACTGTTTCTGCTGGTTATTGCTACTGTTTCTGCTGGTGCTGCTACTGTTGCTGCTGATGCTGCTGCCGTTGCTGCTGGTGTTGGTACTGCTACTGTTGCTACTGGTGCTGCTATTTTTGCTGCTGATGCTGCTACTGTTGCTGCTGCTACTGTTTCTGCTGGTGCTGCTACTGTTTCTGCTGGTATTGCTACTGTGTCTGCTGGTGCTGCTACTGTTGCTGCTGGTGCTGCTACTGTTGCTGCTACTGTTTCTGCTGCTACTATTGCTACTGGTGCTGCTCTGCTCCTGTTGGTACTGTTACAGCTGGTGCTGCTCTGCTCCTGCTGATACTGTTACAGCTGGTGCTGTTCTGCTCCTTCTGGTGCTGCTACTAATATTACAGCTGGTGCTGTTGATAGTGCTGTCACTGCTTATCGTGATGCTTCTACTACTACTACTGCTACTATTCCTTCTGGTGCTGTTGCTGTTGATACTAATCGACGAAGGACTGATACCACAAGTAACAGTTGCAACGTTGGCACCTCCAGCCAGGTCCTAAAATACAGTTACAAAGCTGGAAAAGACTCGAATTGAATTTCAACGGTTGACCGTACTGAAATGTTCCAAAGAGTAGAGCTTACTTGACAGGGAGGCAAGGGGGAGAGGAGGAAGGAAGGAGGAGGGAAGATGAAGGAAGGAGAGATGGAAGAGGAGTACAGAACGAGCATTGGCTCTTCTTCAAGCCAGTAACAACAAGTAACTCTCTGTCACACTTCTAAACCCCGTCCAAAATTAAACCACGAAATTAGCTCCCGTATAAATCTTTCTCACAGATCTTCTCATCAAAATGTCTCCTATCTCGACCTTTCTCACCGAGCTCAGCCATTAAAGTGTTTCCCATCTTGACCTTTCATGAAATGTCTCATAATTCGATCTTTCTCACAGATCCTATCAAAATATTTCCCATTTTTGACCTTTCTGACGGCTTTCTCACTCCGTTCTCACCGCAGTAATAGGCTCTTCAGTGACTCCTGAATTATTATTATTATTTTGATATTATTATTATTATTATTATTATTATTATTTAAAGTTAATATTTTTCAGTACATTGGACAACAATGGTTTCAGGTCACGTTAAACAACTAATATTTATAGCTATTTTTGGGGCACTGAATTTAAATGTTGAGTTCGATTCCAATAAGATTAATGATGGTAATGTTGATGATAATAGTGATGGTAATGATTGATAGTAATGATGATAATGATAATAATAAAAACAATAATATTGTTGTATCTCTGCCTGTTTTAAATTCAATCGACGGACGTCAACACGTTATGTTTATATTTAATAATTCTGTTAATACGAACAGTCCTATACTAAGTCCTACAATTATTACGAACACTGTGTTCGTAAATATTCTGAGGTATTTGGTGAAAAATTGTGAAAAATTGTGTATAATCATTAAAAAATTGCTGCATAGCCGGGGATCGATCCCGTGCTACTTTGGACAGCCTCGCGGGAAGCTAGGGAAAGTTCGCGAAGCTCTAACCACTGGACCAACAATCCTCGGGTCATGAACTTTGTCTAGTTTCCCACGAGACTGACCAAAGTAGCACGGGATCGATCCCCGGCCATCAACAATTATATATTATATATATATATATATATATATATATATATATATATATATATATATATATATACGAGAATAATAAATATCATTTTATTACACTCCACATACCTCCCGGGTATATACATCAAGAGATGTATATACATCACCATCAGACTCACTAATAATTCTAAATTAAAAATGTCGTCCCATTCAGGAAAAAAAATATAATACTGAATTTTTTTAATTAATAAAAATTGGGATAAGAGTAGGTGAAGCCGACCAATAGGGATTTAATAAAAAAAAATCAGAATGCCCTGTAAAAATCATATATTATAGATTATTTCGTTAAATATTTTGGTCCCGCTAGTCAGCCCTGATTTTTTTTCTATACATTTTTTTGATGAATGAGTGTCAATTTTTGACGCTTTTTATTACAATATTAGATTAATTTATTCACGGACAGACGCTAAACCTGTAGGGGCCACGCAGGGTCTGGTGGAGCGGAAAGTAAACAGGGTGGATTCAAGAGAGAAGGAAAGCCTTAACGCCTGGGATGAAGAGCCCTTCACCGTCATCAAGGCAACCCAGTGAAGGGGCAATAAATTGTTCCAATTGTTCCATTAGTTATTTAATATTATTTATTTTCTTAAAAAAAATTAATCCGACTCTCCCTTCGATACAAACAAATAAATATTAAACTCCTCAAAAAATAACCCCCTTCCCCACTCAAAATAATCTATTTTTCCCTCAATGGACAATCGCCACAAAAATGAAAGATATGACTAATAAAATATAGAACTAAAGGTTTTAGATGTATATTGAAATTTGATGTTATGGGCGCCCCGGTGTGGAGGTCCAGTCCAGCGCAGAGAGGTTCTGCAAATCACAAGTGTGTTTCTGTCACAGTACCACTAATGTTTCGACACTGGTCTTTACAGTGTTGTTCTCTCGTCCACTCACACTAAGTGTTGTTCTCTCTCGTCCACTCACACTAAGTGTTGTTCTCTCGTCCACTCACACTAAGTGTTGTTCTCTCGTCCACTCACACTAAGTGTTGTTCTCTCGTCCACTCGCATTTTTTCCTCAATCATTCATGGTCAGTCTATCACTCACCCTATTTTTTTATATTCATACTCAATTTTCCCCCCTCGCTCACTCACATTCACTTTCACTCAAATTCATCGATTTCATCTAATTCACTATGTCACATGACGGTACTGTGGGGAATATAAGTGGGGTACTGGGAATATAAGGGGGGTACTGTGGGGATATAAGTGAGGGAACTGTAGTGGCTAGGTTAGGTAAGATTCATCAGGTTAGGTAAGATTCATCAGGTTAGGTAAGATTCATCAGGTCTTAGTCATGATGACCCTCCACAGGAACTTTTGGTCATCTGACCGAGACCTTCGGCTGGCTTACCCCTCCACCCCCTTTAAAAATTAAGGTTATAATTATAACCATTGACTAGTGATAAGGAAGGCAGAATAATGATCATTCTCGGCTGAGTGGCGAGTGATGAAGCATCATAACGAAGCTGAAGCAAGACATTTAAGCTTCAGCTCATCGCGAAGCAGAATGTGTGTGAAGGAATTCGCAGCCGTTTCGGTTTATTCTGGGCCATTGTCAGGTCACAACCGAGCGAGGAAAAACATAGAAGGCCAGAAGACACGTCTGGAAGAAGGGAGGGAAAGAGATGTAGCAGTAGTAGTATAGTAGTAGTAGTAGTAGTAGCAGTATAGTAGTAGTAGTAGTAGTATAGTAGTAGTAGTAGTAGTAGTAGTAGTATAGTAGTAGTAGTAGTATAGTAGTATAGTAGTAGAGGACAGTAGTAGTAGTAGAGAGTAGAGATGAGTAGCAGTAGCAGAGTAGGAGCAGGGGTAGTCATAGTAGTAGTAGTATGTAGTAGTAGTAGTAGTCAGTAGTAGAAGTTAGGTAGATGTAGCAGTAGTAGAGTAGTGAGTAGTACTAGATGAGTAGTAGAGTAGTAGTAGTAGTAGTGAGTAGTAGAGAGTAGAGTAGTAGTAGTAGGTAGTAGTAGTAGTAGCAGTAGGGAGGTAGTAGTAGTAGTAGTAGTAGTAGAGTAGAGTAGCAGTAAGCAGACAGCAGAGCAGTAGTAGTAGAGCAGTAGCAGTATGAGTAGTAAGAGAGTAGTAGAGCAGATGTAGTAGCATGAGTAGAGTAGAGTAGTAGTAGTAGTAGTAGTAGAGTAGAATAGTAGTAGTAGCAAGTAGTAGTAGTAGTAAATAGCAGTAGCAGCAGCAGACAGTAATACAGTAGCAGTTATATAGTAGTAGTGTAGTAAAATATAGTAAAGTAGTAGTAGTAGTAATAATAATGTAATGTAAGTAGTAATAATAGATAATAGTAGTAATAATAATATTATATAATAGAGAAGTAAGTAATAAAGTAATAAGTTTCTAAAAATTTTAGGGTAGTGACCAGCATTGAGGCACATCTGTGACGTGTCACTTCCACGAAACTGGGACTGACAGACACTTCTTCCTCCCTGTGGGTCCGGACCACAGACCCACAAACCGGAGGAAACTCGTAAATACCTCCCCTCCCCCATCATTCCATTCCCGGGCACATATACTAAAAACAAGTAGCAAGCTTTGTCCCTGTAAAAGGAAAAAAACAACACAGGAAAATTACTCTCCCTAGGGCCTTGATAGTCATGTCGCTTCGACATTTTCCTCTCGACGGTGCTTAAAATTCCTGCTGGGACGTCTGACAACGTTATCGTAAAAGCCTAAAACATAGCTTATATATAAAATAAATGTTCAAACTGAAAAAAACAGATGATCACCAGGAGGGTAGAGCTTTATGTGTCTCCTGGTAGAGCTTTATGTGTCTCCTGGTAGAGCTTTATGTGTCTCCTGGTAGAGCTTTATGTGTCTCCTGGTAGAGCTTTATGTGACTCCTGGTAGAGCTGAAGCTATGCAACAATGGCCGGAAATTATAAATACAATTATTTTTTAAACTCCTTGCATGTTGAATCAGTGGTCACGCAGAGACCAGACATAATCACCAGACCAAAATAATATTATAATTGTAAAATAGGAGACACGCTCCATGGGTTTAACACAGTGGAATAAACACAGCCAGAAATTAGCACAGAGATCGAAATAAACCTTCGTGGGTTTAACAAACCGAGTATTGTGAATAGCGTGTGTGTGTGCTCACCTATGTGTGGTTCCAGGTGTCGATTCACGGCTCCTGACTCCGCCTCTTCGTTGGTCGCTCAGAGAGGCTTGTTGTACCTCTTCTTAATGCTATGTATGGATCCCGCTGTTGCTACTTCTCTCTCCAGATTTTTCCATTTATTGACAACCGTAAGGATCTGTGTACTCACCTATTTACTCACCTATTTGTGGTTGTAGGGGTCGATTCATAGCTCCTGGCCCCGCCTCTTCACAGATTGCTACTAGGTCCTCTCTCTCCCTGCTCAATGAGCTTTATCAAACCTCGTCTTAAAACTATGTATGGTTCCTGCCTCCACTACGTCACTTTCTAGGCTATTCCACTTCCTGACAACTCTATGACTGAAGAAATACTTCCTAACATCCCTTTGACTCATAGGAGTCTTCAACTTCCAATTGTGACCCCTTGTTTCTGTGTCCCCTCTCTGGAACATCCTGTCTTTGTCCACCTTGTCAATGTGTGTGTGTGTGTGTGTGTGTGTGTGTGTGTGTGTGTGTGTGTGTGTGTGTGTGTGTGTGTGTGTGTGTGTGTGTGTGTGTGTGCCTCAGGAGATGTGCTCGGTATTATACTCACCCCATGATCTTTTTCCTTGAGTGAGGTTTGCAGTCTTTGGCCACCTAGACTATACTCTGTCTGCGGTCTTCTTTGCCCTTCCCCGATCTTCATGACTTTACATTTGGCAGGGTTAAATTCAAGGAGCCATTTACAGTGCTTCACGTAACAAACTCGTATAAAAAGAACAGGATTATCTCGTCTAGAGGTCATCATACACAAGGTTCACGTATTGAGAAGGAATCACTATAGTTTCTGCTTGTTTTATTAACTGCATTAATAATCACTTAAGGTTTCTATTATGAATTAAATAATTAAACCTTTAAAACAGAACTTCTGACATCGTAATCACTATGATTAAAAACACATATCTAGACTCAAGACACAATGAGTTTCTAGACTCAAACACAATGAGTCAAAAGATATATGTGTACATACACAGGTATTTTACAAGCTTAAACGCCACACTGACGCAAATAACAGAGTTCTTCCTCTGGCACCACTCGACAATAATCCCTTTTCTAGATCAGAGTCTATAAACGGTGTAACACTTAGACTCGTTCACTTATTCCTATGTTCCTCAAGAGTTTCTCAACCGACATCTCAGACCGAGATATACCACAGCAAAGGCCTTCCAAAATTCCTGGTAACTTTTGGGGAAGTGTAGTGTGACTTGAAGCCAGATTCTCCACAGACCTTTCCTCGACCTGTGGAAGGTGAGAAGTACTCAGTTTGGTCTGAACGTGGGTTCAGTAACTCGAATTACCACCTGGTGCTTCACTTTGTCGCACCAATAGTGTCACGACATTGAAATCTCTCACCTTCTTACAAAGCTAAATAAATTTATGGCCAGATAACATTATAAAGTTGAGTAAATTCATTTTAGATATTAATGAAGATACTACTTAATATAATATTAAGTGAAAAAGCCAAAATAACACGTATAAATATATCGCCTCATTCTTAAAATGAGCAAATGGGCGTAACAGTGTGCCCCAGTAATAATAATAAGACATACAATGGTCTATTACAGTGCCGCTGTCAGGACTTGAAGCTCCCTGTTATCTTGGGAGCTTCAGTTTATCTTGGGAAAGGCCTTTTACCTAAAAATATTACCTTCTACCTTTTATCCTAGGAAACTCCCTTTCATCTTAGGGAATTACCTTTTATCTTAGGGAATTACCTTTCATCTTAGGGAATTACCTAAGATAATTACGTTTTAGCTGCTCCTTTCCTCATTGCTTAAAGAATCACATTGACACTCGTCTCACCTAGACAGTGGATCAGCAGCTCACTCATTTATAGTCCTTCGTTTGCCCATAGGGCAGGACACATACACATGAGAAGATTATACCATGATGAGGGCATTTGCTGCGCTCAAGAGAGGATTATACACGATCAGGATACGTCTTATACACCAAATTATATGTAGTCAGGGCACGTTTTACTTACAGGAAAAGATTATACATGATCAAGATACGTCTTACACACCAAATTACGTAACAGGACACGTTTTACACACATGAGAAGATTATACATGATCAAGATACATCTTATATACCAGATTATATGAGATCAGGACACATTTTACTTACAGGAAAAGATTATACATGATCAGGACAGGTATTATACGGAAGAGAGTACTATAATTTAGTGTCCTGGGTTCCTATCTTGTTCCTTCCCTTGTAGGTACTGTGTGCTGCTTGTGATGCTGCAGAAGCGGGGCCTTGCTGAAGGTGAAGGGCTCTTGATTCGAGGAATGGGAGCTATTAATTTTTTCACTTTCTAGGATCGAACATCACTACTCCCATTCTTCAGGCTATGCATGACCCCTTAAGGATTTAGCGCTTTTTCTTTAAAGGTAATTATAGTAATAATAATAACAATGATAAAAAATAGTAATAATAATAACAGGAATAATAATATTAGTAATAAAAGCAATAATAATAATAATAATAATAATAATAATAATAATAATAATAATAATAATAATAATAATAACAATTGGTTAGAAGGTTACTAAAATATAAGGGCAACTCTGCAAACTCACACACAAACACACACACACACACACACAGGTAGTGAGTCTGTTTAACGATTTCCAGACAGAGGTTCGAACCTGTAAGAGCCCTCCCACTGAATGACACACAACGGCTGTACACATAATACACAATAATACAGAAACAACAAATATTACCACATAAACAGACTGTTGTACTTCACCGTTTAACTCTTTGAAGAGAAGAGTTCTTGTGAGAACTGCAGACACAGCAGTCGTGTACACAAGCGGCAGTAAACAATATCAACAACTGTCTTAGAATACATTTTGTCAGATGTTTCTTGAGGGCTTGTAGATCAAAGGCGGTTATGCCGTTCCGCATGATAGTTGAAGAATGGGAAATTACACAGCAAGGAACTTTGCTGGGGGATTAACGGGAGGGATACATGCATATTTGTGTGTTTGTTGTGTGTGTGTGTTTGTTGTGTGTGTGTGAGTGTGTGAGTCTGTGTGTGTGTGTGTGTGTTTGTTGTGTGTGTGTGTGTTTGTTGTGTGTGTGTGTGTGTGTGTGTTTGTTGTGTGTGTGTGTGTGTGTTTGTTGTGTGTGTGTGTGTGTGTTGGTTGTGTGTGTGTGTGTGTGTGTGTTTGTTGTGTGTGTGTGTGTGTTTGTTGTGTATGTGTGTGAGTGTGTGTGTGTGTTTGTGTGTGAGTGTGTGTGAGTGTGTGTGTGTGTGTTTGTTGTGTGTGAGTGTGTGTGTGTGAGTGTGTGTGTGTGTGAGTGTGTGTGTGTGTGAGTGTGTGTGTTGTACTCACCGAGATATGTTTAGCGGGTGTAGAGACACAGCTCCTGGCCCCCATCTCCTAAATTACTCTGATCGACAACACTGGTTTCCTGAATTCCAGAGCCTCATCACACCTATTCTTGAAGCCGTGTGTTGAAATTACGAATATAACATTAGATCTAGCCAGTAGTCAAATGCTCTCATTATTCGTGGAAAAAAATCTGATGGAGTTAAAGTGTTTGTAAAACTAAAAATGATTGTAATCTGAGCTATTATCTAAAATTTTGGAAACTCGATACACTCATAATTAATCTGAGAGAATTTAAATTATTCTATGGCATGTGGAGACAATTTTGTTAAAAAATGACCTATTCCAAAATTTTTGGATTTTTCTAAGGTCAAATCGGAGGTGCAGTAAATCTGATCCTAATTAGAGGTTTCTAATCCTTTGAATGGAAAGCTGACTTCACTTTCCTTTGATGAGACCTGATTACCTCGCTTTCCCCAGGTGCTGTCATGACCCTTGCGGGATTAGCGCTTCCCCGTGAAGGTAATGATAATCTTCTACGTGTGTCTCATCCCATAAAATCTGTCCCTTTGAATAAAATGATTTAATTTTGTCAACACGGCCGAGGATCACACGAAACAAGATGCTACAAATGGGACACCGCACGAAACAAGATGCTACAAATGGAACACCACACGAAACAAGGTGCTACAAATGGAACACCACACGAAACAAGATGCTACAAATGGAACACCGCACGAAACAAGATGCTACAAATGGAACACCGCACGAAACAAGGTGCTACAAATGGGACACCACACGAAACAAGGTGCTACAAATGGGACACCGCACGAAACAAGGTGCTACAAATGGAACACCGCACGAAACAAGATGCTACAAATGGAACACCACACGAAACAAGGTGCTACAAATGGGACACCGCACGAAACAAGGTGCTACAAATGGAACACCGCACAAAACAAGATGCTACAAATGGAATACCGCACGAAACAAGATGCTACAAATGGAACACCACACGAAACAAGGTGCTACAAATGGAACACCGCACGAAACAAGGTGCTACAAATGGAACACCGCACGAAACAAGGTGCTACAAATGGAACACCACACGAAACAAGGTGCTACAAATGGAACACCGCACGAAACAAGATGCTACAAATGGAACACCGTACGAAACAAGATGCTACAAATGGAACACCGTACGAAACAAGGTGCTACAAGTCGAGCATCACATAAGATAAACACTACAAGTAATGGATGATTTTCGAGCACTGAACTGAAGCCGTTCCTGTGTTATATGCCAGGAAGCTACCATATACACTGCAACTTATTGACTGACTGGGCTTGTTGGCCAGCGCTCTGACATGAAATAAGCCATCGGTTTGCTGTCTGACACCAGGTAAGCCACCACGCTGTCCCCCTGACACCAGGTAAGCCACCACGCTGTCCCCCTGACACCAGGTAAGCCACCACGCTGTCCCCCTGACACCAGGTAAGCCACCACGCTGTCCCCCTGACACCAGGTAAGCCACCACGCTGTCCCCCTGACACCAGGTAAGCCACCACGCTGTCCCCCTGACACCAGGTAAGCCACCACGCTGTCCCCCTGACACCAGGTAAGCCACCACGCTGTCCCCCTGACACCAGGTAAGCCACCACGCTGTCTTCTGACACGAGCTAAGCCACCGCGGTGCTCTTGTGAAATATATATGTCTCGGTACACCAAGTTTTGACAAGGAATTTAACCCGCCTTAACTTGGAGTTACAAGAGCCGTGAGTGTGGAAGTTTGGGGGATCCTCATTGTCCCCTCAGGAAATTGGTGCCTTGCAAACACGGCTACCGTGTCAGGTAAGCTCAGCTCACACACTGAGGCCCGGGGGTCGATCCCCAGTACTGCTGGAAAACATTCGGACGTGTTTCCTTAAGACACCTGCTACCCGTATTTATCCATCGGTAAAATGGGTACCTGGGTGTTAGTCGACTGGCGTGGGTCGCATCCTGGGACAAAATTAACCTAATTTCCCCGAAATGCTCTGCATAACAAGGGGCTTTCTATATAGTAGTATGTCATTGATGTCAGCTATGGTCTGTATACCTTGTACATGTACTTAAAGAAATAAAGATATTATTATTATGATAATAATTATTAATAAACACGGCTGCCGTGACTGCTTAACACGGCAGCCGTGTATTTTTTTAACACGGGTACATAGAATTCTGGCCTGTGCGTGTGCTGACTGCGATGTTTCTGAAATATGAAAGCCACAATAACCTGGCTAGAACATTTCGCACGCACAAAAAAGAAACACACATTGTAGAGAGGAAATGTTGAAGAACGTTTCGGCTCGTCGTGAGCCATAATCAAGTCACAAGTGAGCGAAACTAGTCTTTTGGTATTTTCTCTATTTTACTCGTTCAGTTGTGACCTGATAATGATCCAGATAGGATCGAAACGTCGAATAAAATTTCTTGTGAAAAGATGGGATTTTTTCTGTTACGTCAAGCTCTTTTGTCAAGCTCTTGTGTCAAGCTCTTCTGTCAAGCTCTTCTGTCAAGCTCTTCTGTCAAGTTCGAGCAGCTCGTGAACAAAGACTGAGCAGCGATCAGTGGACGGAGGATCGAGCCTTTACTACTCCTTCTTTGCATTGAATATTGACTCACGTGGGTTTATTGCTTCACGAGTAAGATTTGATTTTTTCTTCTGGTTCGTGAACTATTATTATTATTATTATTATATTTGTTGTTGTTGTTGTGGTTATTATTATTATTAAAATTATTTTTATATTAATAGTAATAACAGAAATAATAATAATAATAATCATAATAATAATAATAATAATAATAATAATAATAATAATAATAATAATAATAATAATAATAATGACTGATACAGTATACAAATTAATCCCCCAGCATATTATATATTTTTGTGATATAATTAGCATCTTAATTACCTTCCTATTTATTTATGATAATTATATTTATAAAATGGTGCCTGATTTTTTACTGACCGTATGTTAATGTATGTTAATGTTAATATAAATACTCTTAACTTAGATACATAGAAATAATCTTAACTTATATTAAGATAATCTTAAAGTTAAACAGATACCCGTGATTAATAATAATAATAATAATAATAATAATAATAATAATAATAATAATAATAATAATAATAATAATAATAATAATAATAATCATTTAAGCTCTAAGATCTAAGGTCGAATGGATCATACAACGCTATGACAGAGATGAGCGAGGTTGGAACGTACGTATATATATATATATATGTGTGTGTGTGTGTGTATACATTTATACATGCCTACTACAGTCACGTTAAGGTACCACGAGACACTCAGCCAGTCAGATACATAACATGTTATACTGTGGAGAATGCTTCCCTTTAGTCACATCTAGTTTAGAATGCAATACGGAATTCCGCAAGTGTGTGTGAAGCTTTGGCGGATGTGTAGTGACTGTGACGCTGGGGCTTTGTACTGAATAACTCTGAAGGTCACATCGTTTAGGGTCATCATTTATGTTTTGTCTGAAGGCAGCAATAGATGCCTTTCTATCAGCTGCTGCATCCCTCCGTAGAATGCAGAGCAGAATATATCATTGTGGCGTGACTCTTGCAAAGACCTCGTCATTAGAGCGTCCAAATTTTCCTGAAGTTCAGTGGTATCCTCTTCTGGATCAGTTATTCTTCCCATTTTTTGTGTCGACAGTTACTGGAAAGAGAGTTGGCGGAGCAAGTTATTAGTCTCTCGCTCAGTTTTAAGCTTTATCAAGACTCCTCTGCAAAAAAAAAAGACACTACCCTATAAAAAAAACTCAAAGAACAGAGGGAGTATAATTGCATGAGTCCAGGATAGTAGCACGTCCAGTTTTAATTAAAATGATTAATGACGATATCAGAGTAATGGGCGGGGAGCCACTAACAATTTCACCAGAGGAAAAAAAATTATAGTTTTTCGATTATATATATATATATATATATATATATATATATATATATTGTTTTAATTGTCTTCATGCGGGTTTGTTTGCAAATGCCAATTCAACCTTTCTTTGTGTCCTCTCTCTCCTGCTTATATACAAATTCCTTCTCCTTCTTTTTGCTATACCTCCTTTTTCCCTCTCTCTCTCTCTCGATGCTTTTGCTACAAACCACCTCGTTTCTCTTCCAGCTCCATCCTCCTTGCCTCCCTCTCTGTGTCTTGCTACTGTACCATCTCACTTCTATTGCAGCTCCTCGTCGTCCGTGGCGACACATTCACTGGCAACAGATACAGCCAATTATGGCGACTGCACAAAGGGAGGGATCTCTGCCACTGCTTGCAACATGCAATAACCTCCGGGGCTTCTACCTACTCACCCGTATTAAGTGGCGGCTCCATATAAGTCGACATTGTTCCTCATGTCATTCCCTGGGCGTCATAATCGTCTCCCTGCGAAGGAAAACAGTGTTTTTTCCTCCCCAACCCTCGCTCCTCCGCACACGTCTCTGATGAAACCCGGGGATCAGGTTTACACTGTCTTTATGGGTAGTAATGTGCAGCGTCTGGGTCCATTACAAGACTTTAAACATGTTATGAGACCAGTTATGCTTCACTATCTTACTTATTTATCTGTAAGAGGAACCAGTGGCCAGTAAGGAATGAACGACTCACTGATGTAACCAGGGAAATTTCAGCTCTACTAATTACACACATACTTACACACACACACACACAAACACACATACATACACACTCACACAACACACACACACACACACACACACACACACATACACACACACACACACACAAATAATAACACCTACAACGAGAACATTCCTTCCTTGCCTCATGAGCCCCAGTTTACCTAGTAAACATAATCCTATTAATAAATTTCAATAGTATTAGGCACTAAGCAGCTTTGCAATATTCTAAGCTTTGCTATGCAACCATGGCCACCAAAATCAGCGTGCAACGTAATGAATATTAAAATGAGTATTTGCGCAGACCAGGTCAATGAGTTTGTGCAAGAGCTTAGAGCTAATATTTCACGAGATTTTTTCTTGGATGTCAACAAACCGCAAAGGATGTTTCTTTATTCTACACACACACACACTATACCTGGGTGATAGTCGACTGGTGTGGGTCGCATCCTGGGGGACAAGATTGAGGACCCCAATGGAAATAAGACAGACAGTCCTCGATGACGCACTGCCTTTCTTGGGTTATCCTGGGTGGCTAACCCTCCGGGGTTAAAAATCTGAACGAAATCTTATCTTGACAGAGAGGGGACACAGAAACAAGGGGTCACAATTGGAAGTTGAAGACTCCTATGAGTCAAAGGGATGTTAGGAAGTATTTCTTCAGTCATAGAGTTGTCAGGAAGTGGAATAGCCTAGAAAGTGACGTAGTGGAGGCAGGAACCAGACGATGTGAAGCTAATGAGGAGAATATAAGCGGACGAGGATCAGGTAAGTCTTCAAGGTCTGGACGAGCTACAAAGCTGGTCCGAAAAATGCCTCCTGGAGTTTAACCCCAACAAGTGAAAAGTTATGTAGCTTGGGGAAGGACAAACAAGACCATAAACGGAATACAGCCTAAGAGATCAAAAGCTGCAAAACTTATTCTAGGAAAATTTCTTGGGGTGAGCATCATACCGAGCACATCTGAGGTGCACATCAACCATATAACTGCTGTAGCATATGGGCGCCTGGCAAACCTGAGAATAGAGTTTCGACATCTAGGTAAGGAGTCATTCACGACACTGTACACCGTGTACGTCAGGCTAGTATTGGAGTATGCAGCACCAGTAACGAACCCACACCTGGTCAAACACGTCAAGAAATTAGAGAAAGTGTAAAAGTTTGCAACAAGACTAGTCCCTGAGCTGAGGGGTATGTCCTACAAGGAGAGATTAAGGGAACTTAACTTGACAACAATGGAGGACAGGAGGGATTGGGATGACATGGTAACGACATATAAAATACTGAGAGGAATTGACAAGGTGGATAGGGACAGGAGATGTGACACAGCAACAAGGGGTCACAATTGGAAGTTGAAAACTCATGAGTCATAGGGATGTTAGGAAGTACTTCTTCAGTCATTGAGTTGTCTAGAAGTGGAACAATCTGGAGAGCGATGTAGTGGAGGCAGGATCCTTACATAGCTTTAAGAAGAGATACGATAAAACTCATGGAGCAGGGAGAGAGGGGACCTAGTAGCGACCAGCGAAGAGGCTGGGCCAGGATCTATGACACGACCCCTGCAACCACAAATATGTAAGTACAAATAGGTGGGTACACACACACACACATTCCCAATGACCGTCGTGGATTCCTTAACTTCTCCAATACTCCTCAGAATGTCTCCAGGCACGAGTACTAACAGCCTGACTGTTAGTACTCGTGCCTGGAGGCTGTGTCGTGATTAGCGTTAGGAAGCTGGAACCTCCAGCACTACGTGCTCTGAATGGCCCCACAATGGTGCTGTATATTAAACATGATATTTGCTGTGTTATGAGGTGTAGTGAATATTGCTCATTACATTCCCAGAGAATTACCCAAACCAGTATAGGGTAATACTATGCTTAGAGAATGGGAGGGGTATTGGTAGCCAAGTTAAAGCCCAAAAGGGAAGGACAGCTCTAGCTATTTACAGCAAGGAAAAAATGTAGTGAAGAGGGAGGTTAAGTCAAGAATTCTGAGATCACTTCAAGTCTCCTCCTATTCAAGCAAACTCACTTGAGACTTCCGTGGCTAGAATATCTCCTTCATGTCTATAAGGCATTTGACATGATCTCACTATCTCCTCCACGACTACATAGCTACTGACATTATCACACTGTCTCCTCCACGTCTACAAAGTTAGTAACATGAATACACTGTCTCCTCCACGTCTATTATGCTACTGACATGATCACACTATCTCCTCCACATCTACAATGCTACTGACGTGATCACACTATCTCCTCCACGTCTACATAGCTACTGATATGATCATACTGTCTCCTCCACGTCTACAATGCTACTGACATGATCACACTATCTCCTCCACATCTACAATGCTACTGACGTGATCATACTATCTCCTCCACGTCTACATAGCTACTGACATGATCACACTGCCTTCTACACCTCTCCATAGGTATTGATCCGAGAAGGCAGAGAAGGAGAGGCTAGTCAGAGCACACGTGCTGTGTTCACCAGCGTCTGAACGTCAACACGTTCACATAGCCTGACATTGTGTTCGTTCCTGTAAGAGAAACTCTTTCTCTAGCGGAACATAAGAATGGTGGAACACTGCAGCAGGCCTACTGGCCCATGCAAGTCAGGTCCTTATCAAAACAACCAATATATTTAAAAACCACCAATATATTTCGAAAACCAATATATTTCGAAAACCAATATATTTAAAAAAAAAACACCAATATATTTTCAAGAAGAGGCTTGATAAATGCTATGAAAAGGAAAAAAATGCGAATTTTGAGAAGCTGATACTATAAAATATTACATTACTATTATTATTATTATTAGTAGTAGTAGTAGTAGTATTAGTATGATTAATAATAATAATAAAATTATTATTATTGGTGTTGTCATTTTCATGGGAAAGGGCAGCACGTGTAAGGATACTTGTCTATATATATCTTGTCTCTTGCTGAAGATTGAACCCAGGCCCTTTCGATTGTGAGTCGAACGAGTTTCCCTACTTTTTAATTTGTTTACTCTTCATGGTATTTTGGTGTTGTCTTGATGTGTTAATTTTATTTTCATCTTGCTTACTTTCTCTCTCCTATCCCAGCTACACGGTTACTTTCTCTCTGCTGTCCCAGCTACACGGTTACTTTCTCTCTGCTGTCCCAGCTACACGGTTACTTTCTCTCTGCTGTTCCAGCTACACGGTTACTTTCTCTCTGCTGTTCCAGCTACACGGTTACTTTCTCTGCTGTTCCAGCTACACGGTTACTTTCTCTGCTGTTCCAGCTACACGGTTACTTCTTCTCTTTTCTGCTGTCCCAGCTACACGGTTACTTTCTCTCTGCTGTCCCAGCTACACGGTTACTTTCTCTCTGCTGTCCCAGCTACACGGTTACTTTCTCTCTGCTGTCCCAGCTACACGGTTACTTTCTCTCTGCTGTCCCAGCTACACGGTTACTTTCTCTCTGCTGTTCCAGCTACACGAAGTGAAGCTCCAGTCTGTCATTAATACCTGCCAACTTGTTCTTAGGGGCATTGTTGTTTATGACTTTTTATTAAGACGTTTCGCCCTCTAGGAACAACTGATGAACTCCTTGGTGGACGAAACGTCGTCTCAATAAAAATGCCATGAACTTCTTTGTGTGTTTTATAAATAAATAGTTACGTCCTCCCTCGTTACAAATTCACACTGCGGTCGTACTCAGCTTTCTTAAATAAAACAAGGGATTTATTTAATGGGATTAACGAACACCTGTCTCAGAGCATCAGTCAGATGTGAGAGCCAAAAGAGGAGACGCAGGAGAGTTAATTAAATAGCCTTAACTTAAACATTTATTCTGTCATCCACTTGGTACGGATTACATCAGAATCCTTCCAGACGAGGTAACAGTCCTGGAAATTAACAAATAGATAATGAAATATTGCGGGACAGAGCGAGGTTGTCTGTCTAGGTAAACACAATTAATTTTACGGACGTGGTCATTTATTAAGTGGTAGTTATAGCTGTAAGTTTTTTAAATGGTTGTTATAGAAGTTGTGGGTTTTTAATGGTAGTTACAGAAGTTGTAGTTTTAAGTGGTAATTATAGACGTTGTGGTATTTTAAGTGGAAGTCACAGATGTTGTAATTTTAACCAAGAACTTAAATTTTAATACTTTTAATTTTGATTACAGCTGTAAATTTAATAAAAAAAAATGAAATTTTGATTAGAGACTTTTGTTCTGGTGGAGAGAGAGAGAGAAAGAGAGAGAGAGAGAGAAAGAGAGAGAGAGAGAGAGAAAAGAGAGAGAGAGAGAGAGAGAGAGAGAGAGAGAGAGAGAGAGAGAGAGAGAGAGAGAGAGAGAGAGAGAGTGGGAAAGGAAAATAGGTAGATAACGTTTTTCATGTACAAGAGAGGATAGATCGAGTTGAAACCACCTCAGTCTCTTTACAAGATAAGCAATTAAGAAATACACAGTAACAATACCGTGGCTAGAACAACACTGACTCAAATGGGACCGTAACGTCGTCATAATTTTCAACCTCCTAACTACGGGTTGTCAGTGTATAATCACTTAAAATCACCAGTTTTTGTTTTCTGAATCAGATATTAGTAGGGTTCAAATCTCCTTATCTCAGAATACAACGGCATCCTAATCCTTACCAGATATGCTCCCACAAATTATATTTAACACACAACTCAGCCAGATTGGTGTGTCAGGGTAAGGTATAATTTATCTCTCCAACACGGCATGTCACTGAGGGCTGAAAGCTGAATTCAACTTGTCCTGAAGTTGTAACAGATGAGTCAAACGTTCTCTGATACCTGAAGGTCGTGTCTAAAACACGGGTTTAGGGTAATAATAATAATTTTAATAAAATAATTAATAATAATAATAATTTTAATAATAAAATTAATAATAATAATAATAATAATAATAAAACCGACAACAGTTGCAATAATTACCAAACGAAACTCTTTATAATAACGACAAAGGACAATGACAGCAGGAATGTTCTTTATCGTCTTTAAACATTAGGTGAATGTTGGGTACATAGAGATGGCCAAGATTTGGGCGCTTGGAAGTGGCCAAGATTTAGAGGCGAGGCACATTCACTGCCTCGCCTCGCTGGGAGAATGATAAGTCAAGAGAGGAGACGGGTTCTTCCTGCTCCTTATTCCCCAGTCCCACGTCGTCTTAACTTAGGAGGCTTAGCACAGGTGTGTGTGGAGAGAGAGAAAGAGAAGGAGAGAGAGAGGGAGAGAGAGATTACGTCAAGGCAGACTTAAAAAAGCGCAACTAAAAACTTATGGCAGGGAGAGAACGAGAGGAGAATAGCGGGGAGATGGGAACAATAAAGTAACTGCGAGGAATAATAAAGAGCATGAGGAGAGGGAGCTGAGAGTCACAAGGCGAGGAAATGAAAGAGCAAGTGAACTAAAGAGAGGAAGTGAGAGGTGAGAGAAGGACTGGGGTGATTGGAGGGAGAGAGGGAGTTGATGGATAGTGGTTAGGTGAGGGAGGAGGATGGTCCCTGAGGCAAGAGACCAGACAGGGGAGGGAGGGAGGCGGTCTAGAGACGGCTCTGCAGTGTTGATGGAATGGTCATGGAGATTGTCCACCGGAATATCAATGAGTGAGGGAGAGAGGCAGAGGAGTGTATATATGTTTATATTTATATATATGTACATATATATACATACGTATATGGTAACAGACGGCCCGGGGTTGACCCCGAAACCCTCTCAGGTAATCTCCAGGTATATATATATATTGTAACCACGAACGAGTGGCATTTAATCAATAACAAAACTGTGAACAGCCGTAGGATTGAGTCGTCCTGTGGGTTAGAGCGTCATGTGATTTTCGCTCACCATGAGGCGGTCCAAAACGACATGGGTTCGAGTCCTCAGCTAGTTGCAGTGTTGTTTTTGATATATATATATATATATATATATATATATATATATATATATATATATATATATATATATATATATATATATATATATATATATATATATATATATATATATATATCAAAAACAACACTGCAACTAGCTGAGGACTCGAACCCATGTCGTTTTGGACCGCCTCATGGTGAGCGAAAATCACATGACGCTCTAACCCACAGGACGACTCAATCCTACGGCTGTTCACAGTTTTGTTATTGATTAAATGCCACTCGTTCGTGGTTACAATAATATATATATACCTGGAGATTACCTGGAGAGGGTTTCGGGGGTCAACGCCCCCGCGGCCCGGTCTGTTACCATATACGTATGTATATATATGTACATATATATAAGAGAAGTTAAAAGAGTGGTGAAGCAATGTAAAAAGAGAGCAGATGAGAGAGTGGGTGAGATGTTATCAGCAAATTTTGTTGAAAATAAGAAAAAGTTTTGGAATGAGATTAATAAGTTGAGTAAGCCTAGAGAACAAATGGATTTGACAGTTAAAAATAGGAGAGGAGAGTTATTAAATGGAGAGTTAGAGGTATCGGGAAGATGGAGAGAATATTTTGAGGATTTGTTAAATGTTGATGAAGACAGGGAAGCTGTGATTTCGTGTGTAGGGCAAGGAGGAATAACATCTTGTAGGAGTGTGGAAGAGCCAGTTGTGGGTGTAGGGGAAGTTCGTGAGGCAGTGGGTAGAATGAAAGGGGGTAAGGCAGCTGGGATTGATGGGATAAAGATAGAAATGTTAAAAGCAGGTGGGGATATAATTTTGGAGTGGTTGGTGCTATTATTTAATAAATGTATGGAAGAGGGTAAGGTACCTAGGGATTGGCAGAGAGCGTGTATTGTTCCTTTGTATAAAGGCAAAGGGGACAAAAGAGAGTGCAAAAATTATAGGGGAATAAGTCTGTTGAGTGTACCTGGTAAAGTGTATGGTAGAGTTATTATTGAAAGAATTAAGAGTAAAACAGAAAGCAGGATAGCAGATGAACAAGGGGCTTTAGGAAAGGTAGGGGTGTGTAGACCAAGTGTTTACAGTGAAACATATAGGTGAACAGTATTTGGATAAGGGTAAAGATGTTTTTGTGGCATTTATGGATTTGGAAAAGGCGTATGATAGGGTAGATAGGGGGCAATGTGGCAGATGTTGCAGGTGTATGGAATAGGAGGAAGGTTACTGAAAGCAGTGAAGAGTTTTTATGAGGATAGTGAGGCTCAGGTTAGAGTGTGTAGGAGGGAAGGGGACTATTTCCCAGTAAAAGTGGGCCTTAGACAAGGATGTGTGATGTCACCGTGGTTGTTCAATATATTTATAGATGGGGTTGTAAGAGAAGTGAATGCGAGGGTCTTGGCAAGAGGTGTTGGGCTAAAAGATAAAGAAGCAAATACAAAGTGGGAGTTGTCGCAGTTGCTTTTTGCTGATGACACTGTGCTTTTGGGAGATTCTGAAGAGAAGCTGCAGAGGTTGGTGGATGAATTTGGTAGGGTGTGTAAAAGAAGAAAATTGAAAGTGAATATAGGAAAGAGTAAGGTGATGAGGATAACAAAAAGAATAGGTGACGAAAGATTAGATATCAGATTGGAGGGAGAGAGTATGGAGGAGGTGAATGTATTCAGATATTTGGGAGTGGACATGTCGGCGGATGGGTCTATGAAGGATGAGGTGAATCATAGAATTGATGAGGGGAAAAGGGTGAGTGGAGCACTTCGAGTCTGTGGAGACAAAGAACCTTGTCCATGGAAGTAAAGAGGGGAATGTATGAGAGTATAGTTATACCAACGCTCTTATATGGGTGTGAAGCATGGGTGATGAATGTTGCAACAAGGAGAAGGCTGGAGGCAGTGGAGATGTCATGTCTGAGGTCAATGTGTGGTGTGAATATAATGCAGAGAATTCGGAGTTTGGAAATTAGGAGGAGGTGCGGGATTACCAAAACGATTGTCCAGAGAGCTGAGGAGGGGTTGTTGAGGTGGTTTGGACATGTAGAGAGAATGGAACGAGACAGAGTGACTTCGAGAGTGTATAAATCTGTAGTGGAGGGAAGGCGGGGTAGGGGTCGGCCTAGGAAAGGTTGGAGGGAGGGGGTAAAGGAAGTTTTGTGTGCGAGGGGCTTGGACTTCCAGCAAGCATGTGTGAGCGTATTTGATAGGAGTGAATGGAGGCATATGGTTTTAATACTTGACGTGCTGTTGGAGTGTGAGCAAAGTAACATTTATGAAGGGATTCAGGAAACCGGCAGGCCGGACTTGAGTTCTGGAGATGGGAAGTACAGTGCCGGCACTCTGAAGGAGGGGTGTTAATGTTGCAGTTTTATAACTGTAGTGTAAAGCACCCTTCTGGCAAGACAGTGATGGAGTGAATGATGATGAAAGTTTTTCTTTTTCGGGCCACCCTGCCTTGGTGGGAATCGGCCGATGTGTTAATAAAATAAAATAAAAAAAAAAATATATATATATATATATATATATATATATATATATATATATATATATATATATATATATA